>QAXK01000813.1:0-27607 GCA_004335735.1 Chlorella sp. KRBP
GCAGCAGCACCACGCCCCCCGCCAGGACGTCGTCCGCACCGAGCACGGCGTCCTCGCCGGCGACCTTCGTGCCGTTGACCGAGGCCCCGCCCTCGCCGATGGTGCGCCGGGCCGCGTTGCGCGACTCGGCGAGACCGACGGCCACGAGCGCGTCGACGACCGGCATCCCCACGTGCACCGCTCCCCCCGGCAGCTCGGCGGCGGCGTCCCGCAGGGTCGGGCCGTCGAGTCCGCGCACGTCGCCCTTCCCGAAGAGCGCCTCGCTCGCGGCCTGGACCGCCGCGGTGGCACCGGACCCGTGCACGAGGGTGGTCACGTCGGCGGCGAGGGTGCGCTGGGCCGCGCGCTTCCACGGCTCCTCGGCGAGCTGCCGCTCGAGCTCTGCCACCTCCTCGCGGGTGCGGTCGGTGAGCACCTTGAGCAGCGTGACCACCGAGGCGTCCTCGACGTTGAGCCAGTACTGGAAGAACGCGTAGGGGCTCGTCATGTCGGCCGACAGCCAGATGGCGTTGCCCGCGCTCTTGCCGAACTTCTCCCCCGCGCTGTCGGTGAGCAGCGGCGTGGTCAGCAGGTGCACCGACCGCCCCTCGGCCCGGTGGATGAGGTCGGCTCCCGCGACGAGGTTCCCCCACTGGTCGCTGCCACCGGTCTGGAGCGTGCACCCGTGCGAGCGGTACAGCTCGAGGTAGTCCAGCCCCTGCAGCAGCTGGTAGCTGAACTCCGTGTACGAGATCCCCTCGTCGCTGTTCAGCCGCGCGGCGATGGCGTCCTTCCTGAGCATCTGGTTGACCCGGAAGTGCTTGCCGACGTCGCGCAGGAAGTCGAGCGCGCTCAGGCCCTCGGTCCAGTCGAGGTTGTTGACGAACACCGCGGGGTTCTCCCCCGAGGTGTCGAGGAAGGGCCGCACCTGGTCCTGGATGCGCCCGACCCACTCGGCCGTCTGCTCCTTGGTCTTGAGCACCCGCTCCGAGGTGGGCCGGGGGTCACCGATGAGACCGGTCGAGCCACCCACGAGGCAGATGACCCGGTGCCCGGCGCGCTGGAGGTGGCGCAGCAGCACGAGCTGCACGAGGTTGCCGAAGTGCAGCGACGGGGCGGTGGGGTCGAACCCGCAGTACGCCGTGAGCGGCCCGTCGGCGAGTGCCCGGCGCAGCGCGGACTCGTCGGTGGTCTGCGCCACCAGTCCCCGCCACTGCAGCTCGTCGAGGATGTCGGTCACGGCGGTGGTCCCTCCGGCTCGGTGCGTGCCGGCGGTCACCGGCGATCCCAGCCTGCCACGCCGTGGTGGGCGCCGGTCACGCCGTCCGTCCTCGCGCGCCGCCGCCGGGACCCATCGGGAGCGGTCAGCCGCGTCGGCGCCGGACGGCGGCCCGGTAGGCGCTGACGGTCGGCTCGTCGGCCAGCCAGAACCGCCAGGGGAAGACCGAGCCGTCGCCCCCGGCCCCGCTGACGCCCACGCGCGGTCCGCTGCGCAGCGACGACGCCTCCGCCGGTACCCCGGGCAGCTCGAGGCGTCCGTCGGTCGCCGGGTCGAGGAGGTCGAGGCCGTCCTGCTCCCGCCCCAGGCCCATCGTCCTCGCCAGCCGGGCCGGCCCCCGCGCCCAGTCGCGCTCGCGCACCCCGGGTCGGCGGGCCGCCGCCACCTCGTGGCCGTCGACCACCTCCCCGCCGCGCAGCAGCACGGCCGAGGCCTCCCCCTCCGGCCCGGACACGACGTTGGCGCAGTGGTGCATCCCGTAGGTGAAGTAGACGTAGAGCCGTCCGGCCGGGCCGAACATCACCGCGGTGCGCGGTGTGGGACCCCGGTACGCGTGCGAGCCCGGGTCGGCCGCCCCCGCGTAGGCCTCGACCTCGGTGAGCCGGACCGTCACACCGGCATGGGTGAAGCGCGCCCCCAGCAGGGCCGGGGCGACGTCGAGGACGTCACCGGCCAGCAGGGCGGCGAGCACCGTCAGCGGGCGACGGGCAGGTCGGCGGCCCAGGCGCGCGCCCCGGCCGACGTCGCGACCACCCCGTCCAGCTGCTCGGCGACGCGGACCGGAGCGGTCCCGCCCTTCGCCGAGCGCGACGCCAGCGAGCCCTCGACCGAGAGCACCTCGCGCACGCCGGGCGTCAGGTGTTCGGAGATGCCGCGCAGGTCGTCGTCGGAGAGGTCCCAGAGCTCGATCCCCCGCTCCTCGCAGACCCGGACGCACGTGCCGGCCACCTCGTGCGCGACGCGGAACGGCACGCCCTGGCGCACGAGCCACTCGGCGACGTCGGTGGCGAGCGAGAAGCCCTGCGGTGCGAGCGAGGCCATCCGCTCGGTGTGGAAGCCGAGCGTGGCGACCATCCCAGAGAACGCGGGGAGCAGCACCTCGAGGGTGTCGACGGCGTCGAAGACCGGCTCCTTGTCCTCCTGGAGGTCGCGGTTGTAGGCGAGCGGGAGCGCCTTGAGCGTGGTCATCAGCCCGGCGAGGTCGCCGACGAGCCGGCCGGCCTTGCCCCGGGCGAGCTCCGCGACATCGGGGTTCTTCTTCTGGGGCATGATGCTCGACCCCGTCGAGTACGAGTCGTCGAGCGTGACGAACGAGAACTCCTTCGTCGCCCAGAGGATGACCTCCTCGGCGAGCCGCGAGACGTCGACGGCGGTCATCGCGCAGACGAAGGAGAACTCGGCGACGAAGTCGCGCGAGGCGGTGCCGTCGATGGAGTTCTCGACCGAGGTGGGGAAGCCGAGGTCGGCGGCCACGGCCTCGGGGTCCAGCCCGAGCGAGGACCCCGCCAGCGCGCCCGCGCCGTACGGGGACACGGCGGTCCGCGCGTCCCAGTCGCGCAGCCGCTCGACGTCGCGCAGCAGCGCCCACGCGTGGGCCAGCAGGTGGTGCGAGAGGAGGACGGGCTGCGCGTGCTGGAGGTGGGTGCGCCCCGGCATCGGCACCCCGAGGTGGGTGCGGGCCTGGGCGACGAGCGCGTCGACGACGTCGAGGACGAGCCCGGCGACGACCCGCGCGTGCTCGCGCAGGTACATCCGGAAGAGCGTGGCCACCTGGTCGTTGCGCGAGCGGCCGGCGCGGATCCGTCCGCCCACCTCGGCACCGGCGCGCTCGATGAGCCCGCGCTCGAGCGCGGTGTGGACGTCCTCGTCGGACTCGGCGGGGACGAACGCCCCGGACTCGACGTCGGCCCGCAGCCGCTCGAGGCCGTCGAGCATCGCCTCGAGCGTGGCGTCGTCGAGCAGCCCGGCGGCGTGGAGCACCCGGGCGTGGGCGCGCGAGCCCGCGAGGTCGTGGGGGGCGAGGCGCCAGTCGAAGTGCGTCGACTTCGAGAGCGCGGCGAGCGCGTCGGCCGGGCCGCCGGAGAACCGCCCGCCCCAGAGGCTGACGGGGGCGGTGCCGGGCTCGGGCTCGGGCGGGGTCACGGGGTGTCCTTCCGGGTGTACGACATGAGCCGGTCGGCGACCTCGCTGCTGCGGGACGGACCGGAGGTGATGACCATGATGGTGTCGTCGCCGGCGATCGTGCCCAGCACCCCCTCGACGGAGGTGTGGTCGATCGCCGAGGCGAGGAAGTTCGCGGCGCCCGGCGGCGTGCGCAGGACGACGAGGTTGGCCGAGTGCTCCGCCGAGACGAGCAGCTCCTGGCAGCGCGAGGCGAGCCGCGAGGTGCGCTCGTCCTCGTCGGCGGCCGGGCGGACCGTGCGGTCGCCGCCCTCCCCCGGCACGGCGTAGACGAGGGACTTCCCGACCCGCACCCGCTCGGCCCCGACGTCGACGAGGTCGCGCGACAGGGTGGCCTGGGTGACCTCGATGCCGTCGTCGGCGAGCAGGTCGAGCAGCTCGGTCTGGCTGCGCACGGGCGTGGCCTGGAGGATCTCGGTGATCCGCTGCTGGCGGGCGGCGCGCGAGGTGGAGACGGTCATCGGGCCGCCTCCGCCTGCTCGACGAGCCAGGAGAGCAACGCCTTCTGCGCGTGCAGCCGGTTCTCGGCCTCCTGCCAGACGTGCGAGCGCGGGCCGTCGATGACCTCGGCGCTCACCTCGTACCCGCGGTAGGCCGGGAGGCAGTGGAGGAAGAGGGCGTCGGGGCCGGCGTGGGCCATGAGGTCCTCGTCCACCGAGTACTCGGTGAACGGGCTGCCCTCGCCCTTGCGCTCGTCGGACTCGCCCTCCTGCCCCATCGAGACCCAGGTGTCGGTGACGACGACGTCGGCGCCCTGCACGGCGGCGAGCGGGTCGTCGGTGACGAGCACCGAGCCGCCGGTCGTGGCGGCCAGCTCCTCGGCCCGGGCCGCGTGCTCGGGCTTCGGCCGGTGCGAGGAGGGCGTCCCGACGCGCACGTGCATCCCGGCCGTCGCGCAGCCGAGCAGGTAGGAGTGGGCCATGTTGTTCGCGCCGTCACCGACGTAGGCCAGCGTGCGGCCGGCGAGGGCGCCGAGCAGCTCGCGGAGGGTCAGCAGGTCGGCGAGGACCTGGCAGGGGTGGAAGTCGTCGGTCAGCGCGTTGACGACCGGCACCCCGGCGAACTCGGCCATCTCCTCGAGCGAGGACTGGGCGAAGGTGCGCCAGACGACCGCGGCCGACTGCGGGCCGAGGATGCGGGCGACGTCCGCCACCGACTCGCGCACCCCGACGCCGGCGAGCCGGCCGTCGACGACCATCGGGAAGCCGCCGAGGCCGGACACGGCACCGACGAACGAGACCTGGGTCCGCAGCGTCGGCTTGTCGAAGAGGATCGAGACCGTGCGCGGCCCCTCGAGGCGGCGGTCCGAGTACGGCGCGGCCTTGAGGGCCAGTGCGCGGTCGAGCACCTCCGCCTGCTCGGCCGGGGTGAGGTCGTCGTCGCGCAGGAAGTGGCGCAGGGTCATCGGGTCTCCTCCGTCGCGAGGTCGAGCAGCCCGGGCAGGGCGTCGACGAACAGGTCGAGCTGGTCGGTCGTGACGACGAGCGGCGGCGCGAGCCGGACCGCGTCGGGGGCCACGGGGTTGAGGATGAGCCCCGCCTCGCGCCCGTGCGCGGCGACGGCCGGGGCCCAGGCCCCGGCGAGGGTGACGGCGCGCAGCAGGCCGCTGCCCCGGATGCCCGTGACGCGGGGGTCGTCGAGGGCGTGGAGGCGGCGCTCGAGGTGCTCGCCCACCTCGTGGACGTGGGCGAGCAGGCCCGCGGACTCGATGGTGTCGAGGACCGCCAGCCCGGCGGCGCAGGCCAGCGGGTTCCCGCCGAAGGTCGAGCCGTGCTGGCCGGCGGTGAGCATCGCGCTGACCTCCGGCCCGAAGGTCACGAGCGCCCCGATGGGGATGCCGCCGCCGAGGCCCTTGGCGAGGGTCATCGCGTCCGGCACGACCCCGGCCTGCTGCCAGGCGAACCACGAGCCGGTGCGCCCGACGCCGGTCTGGATCTCGTCGAGGACGAGCAGCGCGCCGGCCTCCGTGGTGACGCGGCGGGCCGCACGCAGGAAGTCCGGGGCCGCGGGGACGACGCCGCCCTCGCCCTGGATCGGCTCGAGGACGACGGCCGAGGTGTCGGGGCCGACCGCGGCCTCGAGCGCGCCGACGTCGCCCCACGGCACGTGGACGACACCGGGCAGGAGCGGCTCGAACGGCTCGCGGTAGGCCGCCTTGTGGGTGAGTGCCAGGGCCCCGGTGGTGCGGCCGTGGAAGGCACCCTCGGCGGCGACGATGCCGGTGCGGCCGGTGCGCCGGGCCAGCTTGACGGCGGCCTCGATCGCCTCGGCCCCGCTGTTGCAGAAGAAGACCGCCGAGCCGGCGGGTGCGTCGGCCACCCGGAGGATGCGCTCGGCGAGCTCGACCTGCGGCACCGAGGTGTAGAAGTTCGAGACGTGCACGAGCTGGCCGGCCTGCTTCGACACGGCCGCGACGAGCGCAGGGTGGTTGTGCCCCAGGGCGTTCACCGCGAGGCCGCCCACGAGGTCGAGGTAGCGGCGGCCGTCGACGTCCCAGACCCAGGCGCCGTCGCCGTGCTCGAGGACGAGCTGGGGGCGCCCGAAGACCTGCACGAGGGCGGACTCGTAGCGGCCGAGGTACTCCTCGGTGTGGGGCGCGGCGGCGGCGTCAGGCATCGGTCCCCTCCTCCCGGTCCGGCAGGACCATGGTGCCGATGCCCTCGGAGGTGAAGACCTCGAGGAGCAGGCTGTGCGGCTGGCGGCCGTCGACGACGTGCGCCTGCGGGACACCGGACTCCACGGCGCGGATGCACGCCTCGAGCTTGGGGATCATCCCGGCGTCGACGCGGGTCAGCAGCTCGCGGGCGGCGGTGACGCGCAGCTCGGAGAGCAGCGAGCCGCGGTCGGGCCAGCTCGCGTAGACCCCCTCGACGTCGGTGAGCACGACGAGCTTGCGGGCCCCGAGCGCGGCCGCGAGCGCGGCGGCGGCGGTGTCGGCGTTGACGTTGAGCACCTGGCCGTCGTCGTCGAGGTCGGGGGCGATGGTCGAGACGACGGGGATGCGGCCGGCGTCGAGGAGGTCGAGCACGGCGGCGGGGTCGACGTGGACGACGTCGCCGACGAGCCCGATGTCGTGCTCCTCGCCGTCGACGGTGACGCCGCGCCGGCGCGCCCCGAACAGGCCGGCGTCCTCGCCGGAGAGCCCGACCGCCACCGGGCCGTGCTGGTTGAGCAGCCCGACGAGCTCGCGGCCCACCTGGCCGGTGAGGACCATCCGCACGACGTCCATCACCTCGGGCGTCGTGACCCGCAGGCCGCCGCGGAACTCGGACTCCAGCCCGAGCCGGTCGAGCATCGCCTTGATCTGCGGCCCGCCCCCGTGGACGACGACCGGGCGCAGGCCGGCGAAGCGGAGGAAGGCGATGTCCTCGGCGAAGGCGGCCTTGAGGGCGTCGTCGGTCATCGCGTTGCCGCCGTACTTGACGACGACGAGCGCGCCGCGGAAGCGCTCGAGCCAGGGCAGGGCCTCGACGAGGGTCTGGGCCTTGGACTGCGCGACCCGCAGCGCGGCGGCGTCGATCGCGCCGCGCAGCGCCGTCTGCTCGGGTGGGGTCATCGGGCCCTCCGTCCCGCTCGCCGGTGTGCTCACGTGGAGTACGCCGAGTTCTCGTGGACGTAGTCGTGGGTCAGGTCGTTGGTCCACACGGTGGCCGTCTCGGCCCCGGCGTGGAGGTCGACGACGACGCGGACCTCGCGGGCGGAGAGGTCGACGAGCGTGCGGTCCTCCCCCACGCCCCCGGCCCGGCAGACCTGCACGCCGTTCATCGAGACGTCGAGGGTGCTCGGCTCGAAGGCGGCGGCGGTGGTGCCGACCGCGGCGAGGACCCGCCCCCAGTTGGGGTCGTTCCCGAAGACCGCGCACTTGAAGAGGTTGTTGCGGGCGACCGCCCGGGCCACCTCGAGCGCGTCGTCGAGGGAGGCCGCGCCGCGGACCTCGACGGCGATGTCGTGGTGCGCGCCCTCGGCGTCGGCGACGAGCTGCCGGGCGAGGTCGGCGCAGACGGCGGTGACCGCCTCGGTGAGGGCGGCGGCGTCGGCCTCGACGCCGGAGGCCCCGGAGGCGAGCAGGACGACGGTGTCGTTGGTCGACATGCAGCCGTCGGAGTCGACCCGGTCGAAGGTCTCGCGGGTCGCGGCGCGCAGGGCGGGGTCGAGGTCGGCGGGGTCGACGACGGCGTCGGTGGTGAGGACGACGAGCATCGTCGCGAGCGCCGGGGCGAGCATCCCCGCGCCCTTGGCCATGCCGCCCACCGACCAGCCGTCGCGCTCGGCGTGGGCGGTCTTGGCGACGGTGTCGGTGGTCATGATCGCCTCGGCCGCCGCGGGCCCACCGTCGGCGGCCAGCTGCTCCGCCGCGTCGTCGATGCCGCCGAGGAGGCGCTCCATCGGCAGCCGTTCACCGATGAGGCCGGTCGAGCAGACGACGACGTCACCGGGAGCGACGTCGAGGACCGAGCCCACGTGCTCGGCGGTGCGGTGCGTGTCCTGGAAGCCGGGCGCCCCGGTGCAGGCGTTGGCACCCCCGCTGTTGAGGACGACCACGTCGGCCCGGCCGTCGGCGACGACGGTGCGCGACCACGTGACCGGCGCCGCCTCGACGCGGTTGGCCGTGAACACCGCGGCGGCGTGGTGGTCGGGGCCGTCGTTGACGACGAGCGCGACGTCGGGGCGGCCCGAGGCCTTGAGCCCGGCGACGACACCGGAGGCGCGGAACCCGCGGGGGGTGGTGACCGACATCAGGACCGTCCTCCGGTGAGCGTCGTGGGCGTGATGACGAAGCCGGCCCGGCGCCAGGCCGTCGCGGCGTCCTCGCGGCGGTCGGTGGGGACGAGGACCCAGTCGGTGTCGAAGGTCGAGAGGCCGAGGACGCTGATGCCCGCGTCGACGAGCGGGGCGAGGATCTCGGCGAAGACGCCGACGGCGGAGAAGTCCAGCGGCCCGGCGACCTCGACGGCCCGGAACGGCCCCTCGCTGCGGGCGCCGCGCGGCACCGACGCGCTCGCGCAGACGACCGAAGTCTCGTCGGCGGTGCGGGTGAGAGAAGCGAGCGGGCCGGTGACCCAGTCGAAGGTCGGGGTCTCGCCGCCGGGCAGCCGGACGACCGCGACGTCCTCGGGGTGCTCCATCAGGTGCAGCGGCATGGTGCTCACGGCGCCACCCCCGCGACGGGCAGACCCGTGGTCTCGGGGAGGCCGAGGGCGAGGTTGAGGCACTGCACGGCGGCGCCGGCGGTGCCCTTGGTGAGGTTGTCGACGGCGGCGACGACGACGACGCGTCCGACCCGCTCGTCGAGGGCGACCTGGAGGTGGACGCAGTTGCTGCCGAGGACGTTGGCGGTGCTCGGCCAGCGCCCCTCGGGCAGGAGGTGGACGAAGGGCTCGTCGGCGTAGGCGTCGGCCCACGCGGCGCGGACGCCGGCGGCGTCGGTGCCGGCGGCGACCCGGGCCGTGCAGGTGGCGAGGATGCCGCGCGGCATCGGCGCGAGGGTCGGGGTGAACGAGACGGTGACCTCGCCGGCGCCGCACGCGGTGAGGTTCTGCTCGATCTCCGGGGTGTGCCGGTGGACGCCGCCGACGCCGTAGGGGGACATGGCGCCCATCACCTCCGAGCCCAGCAGGTGGGGCTTGAGGGCCTTGCCCGCACCCGAGGTGCCGGAGGCCGCGACGACCGTGATGTCGGCCGGCTCGAGGACGCCGGCGACGAGGCCCGGCGCGAGGGCCAGCGAGACCGCCGTCGGGTAGCAGCCGGGGACGGCGATGCGGGTGGCACCCTCGAGGGCGGCGCGCTGGGGGCCGTCGGCGGTCGGCAGCTCGGGCATCCCGTAGGGCCACGAGCCGGCGTGCGGGGTGTCGTAGAAGGTGGTCCAGGCGCCGGCGTCGCGGAGGCGGAAGTCGGCGCCGCAGTCGACGACGACGACGTCGGGACCGAGCTGCTCGGCCAGCGCCGCGGAGTGGCCGTGCGGCAGCGCGAGGACGACGGCGTCGTGGCCGGCGAGGACCTCGGGGGTGGTGTCGTCGAGGACCCGGTCGGCGAGCGGCGTCAGGTGCGGGTGGATGCTGCCGAGCTCCTGCCCGGCGTTCCCGCCCGCGGTGAGCGCGCCGACCTCGAGGTCGGGGTGCGCGAGGAGCAGGCGGAGGACCTCGCCCCCGGCGTACCCGCTCGCTCCGGCGACGGCGACCCGCATCGACATGTGCATGACCATACAGGACGCCGAACATCCATGCACACGCCGTCCGGAGGGCGACCACGCTCGAGCGTCCACCGATCGACACCTTCGTCGAGCCGTGGACGTCGGTGCAGGGCTGTCCCGGGGCGGGAGTCAGGCGAGGGGGTCGCCCTCACGCAGGACGAGACCGAGCATCCGCTCCTCGGGGTCCAGGCCGCGCTCGGCCATCGCCCGCAGCGACTCGGGGGTGTCGACGCCCGCCCGCACGAACCGCCCCGAGAACGCGTCGAGCTCGCCGGAGGCCAGGGCCAGGACGAGGGCCACGACCTCCTCGGGCGTGGTCCACTCGGTGCGGTCGGCGTGCGCCTCCATCGCCTCGGTCATGTCGGTGCGCACGACGCCCGGCATGAGGTCGAAGGCCCGGATGCCGCGGTCCCGGCCGGCGAGGTGGGTGGAACCGGTGATGCGGGCCAGCGCGGTCTTGCTGACGTTGTAGGCGCTGGCCACTGCCCCGGCACGCCGGCCGGCCCCGGAGTTGAGGTTGACCACCCGGCCGCCACCGGCCGCCGCCAGGTGCGGCGCGACGAGCCAGGTCGTCAGGTACGCACCGAGGACGTTGACCTCCTGCACGTGCCACCACTCGTCGGGGTCGGAGGCGAAGAGGTCGACCTCGGTGTCGATGACGCCGGCGTTGTTGACGAGCAGGTCGATCCGCCCCTGCCGCTCCACGATCTCCTCGACCCAGGCCGCCAGGGCGTCGCGGTCGGTGACCGGCGCGACGGTCGAGGACCCGCGCTCGACAACCCAGCCGGCGTCCTCGAGGGCCAGCGCGACGTGCCGGCCGATGCCGCGCGAGGCACCCGTGACGACGGCGACGAGGTGCCCGCCGCGCCCGGCACCGACCTCGGTGTCAGGCAGCGGCGTGACGTCACCGTCGTCGTCGACGGGCTCGGCGATCGGGTCGCTCACGCCCGCTGCACCGCTCCGTGCGCCGTCGCCGCCGCCGCGACCGCGGCGTCGCGCAGCCCGGAGACCTCGTCGGTGGTCAGCGTCCGGTCGGGGCTGCGGAAGGTCAGCCGGTAGGCCAGCGAACGCCGCCCCTCACCGACCTGGTCACCCTCGTAGACGTCGAAGAGCTGCACCGACTCCAGCAGCTCGCCGCCGCCGGAGACCAGTGCCTCGCGGACCTGCGACGCGGGCACCGAGCGGTCGACGACGAGCGCGACGTCGCTCTGGGCCATCGGGAAGGTCGCCAGGGTGCGCGCCGAGACCGTGTGGTCCGCGGCCCGGGTGAGGGCGTCGAGGTCGAGCTCGCCGCCGACGGTGCGGGCCGGCAGCCCGAGGGCCGCGACGACCTTCGGGTGCAGCTCTCCGACGTGGCCGAGGACCGTGCCGTCGGCCAGCGACACCCTCGCGCAGCGCCCGGGGTGCCACGGCATGACGGCGTCGCGCGTGACGACGACCTCGACCGCGAGCGCCTGCGCCAGGGACTCGACGACCTCGAGCACGTCGAACAGCTCCGCCCGGCGGCCGGCACCCCACCAGCCGGCGCGGTCGCGGTCGCCCGAGAGCAGCAGCCCGAGGTGGCGCGGCTGGGGCGGCACGGCGCCGCGGATGGCGGCCAGCGTCGCGTCGGACGGCCGGACGCCGACGTCCTCGGTGGGCGCCGCGGCGGGCGGCGCGGTGAGGGCGGTGACGAGCCCGAGCTCGAAGAGCCCGACGTCCTTGGCGCCGCGGGAGACGTTGCGCCGCACCGCGTCGACCATCGTCGAGACGAGCGAGGTGCGCATGAACGGCTGCTCGTCGGACAGCGGGTTCGCGATGCGCACCGTGCGGGCGGTCTCGGCCCCGACGTCGAGGCCGAGGTCCGCCAGGCGGTCGGCGCCGACGAAGGGCGCACTCCAGACCTCCGAGAGGCCCTGGGCCGCAAGGAGGTTCGCGACCACTCGGCGGACCCGCTGCGCGTGGGTCAGCCCGGACCCGCCGGGCGGCGTCGGCAGCACCGAGGGGATCCGGTCGTAGCCGTGGATGCGCGCGACCTCCTCGACGAGGTCCTCGGCGGTCGTGAGGTCGGGACGCCACGACGGCGGGCGGACCGTGAGGACGTCACCGTCGCCGGCCACCCCGCAGCCGATCTGCTCGAGGATGCCGACGACCGTGCCGCGGTCGTACTCGACCCCGACGATCCGCGACGCAAAACCCACCGGCAGCGCGATCGGCGCGGGGGGCACCACCGACCCTGCGTCGGTGACCCCGGCGTCCGGGGTGCCGCCGCCGTACTGCACGAGGAGGTCGACGGCCAGCTGGGCCGCGGCGGGTGCCAGCTGCGGGTCGACCCCGCGCTCGAAGCGGCGCGAGGCCTCCGACGGCAGCCGGTGGCGACGCGCGGAGCGGGCGATCGAGGTGGCGTCGAAGTGCGCCGCCTCGATGAGCACGTCCGTCGTGGACGCGGTCACCTCGGTGCTGGCGCCGCCCATGACGCCGGCGATGGCGATGGGCGCCTCGCCGCCGTCGGTGATGAGCAGGTCCTCGGGGTGCAGCGTGCGCTCGACGTCGTCGAGGGTGGTGAGCCGCTCCCCCGGCCGCGCGCGCCGCACGACGATCCGCTCGCCGAGACGGGCGAGGTCGAAGGCGTGCAGCGGCTGCCCGAGGCCGAGCATGACGTAGTTCGTCACGTCGACCGCGAGCGAGATCGGGCGCATCCCGGCCTCGGTGAGCCGGGCCCGCATCCAGGCCGGGCTCGGGGCGCCGACGTCCAGACCGCGCACCACGCGGGCGACGTACCGGTCGCAGCCGGCCCGCCCACGGATCGGCGCGTCGTCGACGAGCTCGACCGGGTACCCCGCGTCGTTCCCGGCCGGGGCGGCCTCGGCGAGCGCCGTCACGGGGTCGGTGAACTCGGCACCGGTGGCGTGCCCGTACTCGCGGGCGACGCCGCGCACGGAGAAGCAGTACCCGCGGTCGGGGGTGACGTTGACCTCGACGGTCTCGCGGTCCAGCCCGAGGATCGCGATGGCGTCGGCGCCGGGGACGCAGCGGGCGAGCGACTCCGGGTCGTCGGCGAAGCGCCGGGTCAGGACGATGATGCCGTCGTGGTCCTCGCCGAGCCCGAGCTCGCGCTCGGAGCAGATCATCCCGGCCGAGACGTGGCCGTAGGTCTTGCGTGCGGACACCTCGAGCGGCCCCTGCGGCGTCGGCAGCACACCGCCGGGAAGGATCACCGGTACGAGGTCGCCCTCGTCGAAGTTGTGCGCGCCGCAGACGATGCCCTGCGGCTCGCCGGTGCCGTTGGCGTCCCCGACGTCGACCTGGCACCAGTTGATGGTCTTGCCGTTCTTCTGCGGCTCCTTGACGAGGGACAGCACGCGCCCCACGACGAGGGGACCCCGTACCCCGCCCCCGTGCAGGCCCTCCTCCTCGAGCCCGACGGACACGAGCGACGCGGCGATGTCGAGCCCGCTCGCGTCCGGAGGCACCGCGACGTACTCGCGCAGCCAGTCGACCGGAACCCGCATCAGATCTCCATCCCGAACTGTGCGTCGAAGCGCACGTCACCCTCGATCATGTCGCGCATGTCGCTGACCCCCGTGCGGAACATCAGCGCGCGGTCGATGCCCATCCCGAACGCGAACCCCGTGTAGCGGTCGGGGTCGACCCCGCACGCCAGCAGCACGTTGCGGTTGACCATGCCGCAGCCGCCCCACTCGATCCAGCCGGTGCCCTTGCAGGTGCGGCAGTCGGGGTCCTCGCCGCGGCAGACGAAGCAGCGCAGGTCCATCTCGGCGCTCGGCTCGGTGAAGGGGAAGAACGACGGCCGCAGCCGGGTCGTGATGCCCTCGCCGAACAGCTCGGCGGCCAGCCGGTCGAGGGTGCCCTTGAGGTGGGCCATCGTGATGCCCTCGTCGACGGCGAGCCCCTCGACCTGGTGGAAGGCCGGCATGTGCGTGGCGTCGAGCTCGTCGGTGCGGAAGACCCGCCCGATCGCCGCGACGTACACCGGCACCCCGCGCTCCAGCAGCGTGCGGGCCTGCACCGGCGAGGTGTGCGTGCGCAGGACGAGGCCGCCCTCGGGCGGGTCGACGTAGAAGGTGTCCTGCATCTGGCGGGCCGGGTGGTCGGCGTCGAAGTTCAGCGCGTCGAAGTTGAACCACTCGGCCTCGATCTCCGGGCCCTCGGCGATCTCCCAGCCCATCCCGGTGAAGAGGTCGGCGATGCGCTCGCTCATCAGCTCGATGGGGTGGCGCCGGCCGAGCGGACGGCGGCCGACGGGCAGCGTGACGTCGACCTCCTCCTCGACGAGGATGCGCTCGTCGCGCTCGGCCTCGAGCTCGGCCTGGCGGGCGGTGAAGGCGGCGCCGACGCGCCCCCGCGCCTGCCAGACGCGCTTGCCGGCCTCGGCCTTCGCGCTCGGCGGGAGCGCCCCGATCTCGCGGTTGGCCAGGGCCAGGGGGCTCTTGTCGCCCTGGTGGGCGCCCCGCACGGCCTTGAGGTCCTCGAGGGTCCTGGCGGCGGCCGCCGCGGCGAGGGCGTCCTCGACGGCGGCCTCGACCGCCTGCGGGTCGAGCGCGGCGACCTCGACGGGGTCGTAGCTGGTGTTGGGTCCGGACATCGTCTGCTTCCGCGTCGTCGTCGGTGGGGCGCGCCCGAGTCTAGGGAGGGGCGTGCGGGGACGGGGTCGGCCCCCGGGCGGTGGGGCAGCCGGCGGACGCGCCGGGTGCGGGGGTGCTGCGCTCAGGACGCGCGCGACCTCGGGCCCGAGGGCCCGGTAAATCGGTGCGGAGCGGTGGTCACGGTGGCCAGCCTAGCGAGGGAGGGCCGCTCAGCGCGACGACGGCTCGGGCACCGGGACGTGCTGGGGCCGCCAGGCGAACCCCAGGCCGGCCACCAGCAGGCCGACCGCCGCGACGGCGAGGAAGCCGGCGGAGCCGCCGTAGCGGTCGATGGCCAGGCCGGCGAAGGGTGCTCCGAGCGAACCGCCCGCCGTCATCGCGGAGTTGTGCCACCCCATCGCCTCGCCACGGACCTCGGCCGGCACGCTCCGGGTCAGCTCGTCGACCGTCGCGGTGATGGTGGGGGCGCAGAGGATGCCGGCGAGGAGGGCGAGGGCACCCAGCTGGACGGGGGTGCCGGCGGCGGCCATCGGGGCCGTGACGAGGGCGAGGGCCAGCAGCAGCCAGCGTGCCGGGACGTCGCGGGAGAGCGCCCCGTAGACGAGGCCGCCCAGGAGCGAGCCGAACCCCCAGAGGACGAGGACGAGGGCGAGCGCGGCCGGCGCCCCCATGTCGCGGACCACGGCGACGAACCCGAGGTCGGACCCCGCGAGCAGGACGGTGGTCACCGCGACCATGACGAAGACGGTCACGACCGGAGCCCGCATCCACGACCGCACGGTCACCCCGTGCCGCGCCGGGCCGGGCTCGGACTCCGAGCGCAGCGGCGGGTCCGCGAGCCACAGGCAGGCCCCGGCGAGGACGGCGCAGGCCTGGAGGACGAAGAGCACCCACGCGGTGGACCACTGGGTGGCGGCGACGACGACCACGGCCGGCGCGACCATGAAGGTGACCTCGACGGCCGCCGAGTCCAGCGAGATGGCCGTCCGGCGGTCGCCCTCGTCGACGCCGGCGATGACCGCCTGGCGGATGACGGAGGAGATCGGCACGATGAAGAGACCGGCGATCGTCGCGAGGACGAGCAGCGGCCAGTAGCCCACCCACGGCGCGATCCCCCAGCAGAGGCCGGACACGACGATCGAGGGGCCGACCACGGGCCGCAGCCCGTGCCGGTCCAGGAGCCGACCGCGCCACGGGCCGCTCACCGCGATCGCCGTGGTGACGCAGGCGCCCACGAGGCCGGCCATCGCGTAGCTGCGCCCGAGGGTGGTGACGACGTGGAGGGTCACGAGCACCGCGGTCGCGAACATCGGGGCGCGGGTCAGGGTGCCGAGGACGAGGGTGCGGCGGAGGTCCGGCTTGGAGAGGACACGCCGGTACGGCGCGAGGGTCACCGTCGTCACCCGGACACTCTGGCATCACGAGGGGCCCCTCGCCATTCGGAGGGGCAGGTGTCGTGGCTGCCGCTTGTCTTGACTCGTTCAGGACACGGTGCGAGGGTGGCGGGACGAGGACCCGACACCCAGGAGCAGCGATGACGACCGACCCGTACGCAGACCCGGAACGCCTCGGGACCCCCACCGGCTCGACGATGGAGAACGGCGCGCCCGCCGAGAGCGACACCCAGAGCCTCAGCCTCTCCCCCGACGGCCCGCTGGTGCTGCACGACGTGCACCTGCTCGACACGCTCGCGCACTTCAACCGCGAGAACATCCCCGAGCGCAAGCCGCACGCCAAGGGCTCCGGGGCCTTCGGCACCTTCACCGTCACCCACGACATCACCCGCTACACGAAGGCCTCGGTCTTCCGTCCCGGGTCGCAGGTGCGCACCCTGGCCCGTTTCTCCACCGTCGCCGGCGAGCTCGGCTCGGCCGACACCTGGCGCGACGTGCGCGGCTTCTCGGTGCGCTTCTACACCGAGGACGGCAACTGGGACCTCGTCGGCAACAACACCCCGGTCTTCTTCCTGCGCGACCCGATGAAGTTCCCGCACTTCATCCGCAGCCAGAAGCGGCTCGCCGACTCCGGTCTGCGCGACGGCACGATGCAGTGGGACTTCTGGACCAACTCGCCCGAGTCGGCCCACCAGGTCACCTACCTCATGGGCGACCGCGGCCTGCCCCGCTCGTGGCGGCACATGAACGGCTACGGCTCGCACACCTACCTCATGGTCAACGAGGCCGGCGACAAGCACTGGGTGAAGTTCCACTTCCACACCCGCCAGGGCGTCGAGAACCTCACGAACGAGGAGGCCCAGCGGATCTCCGGCGCCGACTCCGACTACCACCGGCGCGACCTCTTCGAGGCCATCGAGCGCGGCGAGCACCCGCAGTGGACCCTCTTCGTCCAGGCGATGCCGTACGACGAGGCCGGTGGCTACCGGTTCAACCCCTTCGACCTCACGAAGGTCTGGCCGCACGCGGACTACCCGCTCGAGGAGGTCGGCACGTTCGAGCTCACCGAGAACCCGGTCAACCACTTCGCCCAGATCGAGCAGGCCGCCTTCGCGCCGAGCAACATCGTCCCGGGCATCGGGTTCTCCCCCGACAAGATGCTGCTCGCGCGGGTCTTCTCCTACGCCGACGCCCACCGGGCCCGGGTCGGGACGAACGCGCACATGCTGCCGGTCAACCGGCCGCTGCCCGAGGTCGAGGCACGGGCCAACCACCACGTGTTCGACGGCGCGATGAACTACGAGGTCAAGGCCGGCCCGACCTACGTGCCGAACAGCGACGGTCGCGGCCACGCCGTGCACCACGGCCCGGTCTCCGAGGGCTGGGAGGCCGACGGCACGCTCGTCCGGCAGGCCTACACCCTCCACGCCGAGGACGACGACTGGACCCAGGCCGGGATGCTCGTGCGTGACGTCTTCGACGACGCCCAGCGCGAGCGGTTCGTCGAGACCGTCGCCGGGGCGCTCGGCGGCGTGCGCGAGGACGTGCTCGAGCGGGCGTTCGCCTACTGGAAGAACGTCGACGCCGAGATCGGCAAGCGCATCGAGGAGCGGGTGCGCGCGGGCGAGGGCGACCCCATCCCGGGCGCGGCCGACGAGGAGAAGTCCGCGCTGCGCGAGCCCCTCCCGGAGTCCGCGCACCGCTGAGTCACTCGAGGTCGGGGAAGGTGGCCCGCAGGCGCGCACCGCCGGCGGGCCCCTCCTCGACCACGACCTCGCCGCCGTGGGCCTCGACGAGCCCGCGCACGAGGTAGAGCCCGAGGCCGGTGCCGTGCTTGGCGCCCGCCTGCCAGAACCGGCTGAAGACCAGCTCGCGGTGCTGGGGGGCGATGCCGTCGCCGTCGTCGGTGACGACGAGGTCGACGGCCGAGGGCCCCTGCCACCGGGAGCGCTCGACGGCGATCCGCACCCGGCCGCGACCGTGTCGCATCGCGTTGTCGACGAGGTTGGTCAGCACCTGCTCGAGCCGGTCGGGATCGGCCCACACGACGTCCACGCCCTCGTCGACGTCGACCTCGAACTGCTCGCGCTCGGCGCCCGCGGCGACCCGTCGCTCGACCTGCCCCTCGAGCCGGGGCCGGACCGGGACCGGCACGGCGTGCACGGTGAGCCGGCCGGCACCGATGCGTGAGGTGTCGAGGAGCTCGGTGATGAGCCGGGTGACGCGGTCGGCGTCGGCCTCGATGGTCTCGAGCATCAGCCGCTTCTGCTCGTCGGTGAAGCGGTCCCAGTTGCGCAGCAGGGTCGAGGAGAACCCCTTGACGCCGGTCAGCGGCGAGCGGAGCTCGTGGGCGACCGAGGTGAGCAGCGCCGCGCTCTCGGCCTCGGCCCGGCGCCGACCCTCGGCGTCGCGGATGCCCATGACGACCGAGACGACGTCGGTGCCTCGACCGCGCCGGATGTAGCGGGCCGTGACGAGCAGCTCGCGACCGTTCGGCAGGACGAGGAGCCGCTCCCGGTGGCCGGTGCGGGTCCGCAGGCCGACCCACGGGTTGGTCAGCTCCCACCAGGAGTCGCCCCCGAGGTCCTGCAGCGGGAGGGCCTCGACGACGTCGCGCCCGACGACGTCCTCGGCCCGGAGCCCGGTGATCTGCTCGGCCCGGCTGTTCATGAACCGCACGGTCCGCTCGGGCCCGATCGCGGCCACGAGGCCGTCGGGGATGAACTCGAGGCCGTTGGCAGCGAGCTCGTCCGGAACCAGGAACCGCTGCGGCATGGGCGCACGCTACCGCGCGCTCCCCCGACTCCCGAGGACCCCCGCCGACGCGTAGAGGCAGATCGTGGCGGCCATCGCGAGGTTGAGCGACTCGGCCCGGCCGTGGATGGGGACCCGGACGACCTCGTCGCAGCGTGCGCGGGTCTCCTCCGGCAGGCCCCAGGCCTCGTTCCCCATGACCCAGCAGTGCGCAGTGTCGAGGTCGGCGTCCGGGAGCAGGGTCGTGCCGGCGCCGTCGGCCGCGAGGGTGCGCACACCGCCCGCGCGCAGGGCCGCGAGGGTGTCGTCGACGGCGAGACCGGTGACGACGGGGAGGTGGAAGAGCGAGCCCGCGGTCGAGCGGACGACCTTCGGGGAGTGCACGTCGACCGAGCCGTCGCTGACGAGGACCGCGTCGGCACCGGCGGCATCGGCACCACGGATGACCGTCCCGGCGTTGCCCGGGTCGCGGACGTTGGTGAGGAGCACGAGGAGGCGGGGCGCCGCGGCGAGGACGTCCTCGAGCCGAGCGGCGTGGGTGTCGACGACGGCGAGGACGCCCTGCGGCGCGTCGGCGTCGGCCATCGCGGCGAGCACCTCGGGGCTCACCTCGTGCACCCAGAGGTCGGCCGCCTGCGCCGGCGCGAGGATGTCCTCGGCGTAGCGGACGGCGGCCTCGGGGGTGAGGTAGACGTCGCGGACCCGGCCGGGGGCGTACCGGACCGCCTCGCGGACGCCCTGCGGCCCCTCGACGCAGAAGCGGCCGGTGCGCTCACGCACCGACCGCTTCTGGAGCGAGCGGACCGACCGGACCCGGTCGGACCGGGGGTTGGTCAGCACTCGCGCGTCGCTCAGGCGGAGGCCTTGGCGGGCTCGCGCGCGGGCTGGTTGGCCCGCGAGATCTCGACGAGTGCGGCGAACGCGGCCTCGTCGTTGACGGCGAGCTCGGCGAGCATCCGGCGGTCGACCTCGACCTCGGCGGCCTTGAGGCCCTGGATGAACCGGTTGTAGGTCATGCCGTTGGCGCGGGCCGCGGCGTTGATCCGCTGGATCCAGAGGCGACGGAAGTCGCCCTTGCGGGCCCGGCGGTCGCGGTAGGCGTAGCCGAGGCTGTGCTGGACCTGCTCCTTGGCCTTGCGGTAGAGCCGCGAGCGCTGCCCGCGGTAGCCGCTGGCCCGCTCGAGGACGACCCGGCGCTTCTTCTGGGCGTTGACCGCCCGCTTCACGCGTGCCACGTCAGTTCTCCTTGCTGCTTCGTCAGTTCAGGGGGGGGGTGGATCGGCTCACTTGCCGAGGAGCTTCTTGATCTTCTTGGTGTCCGCGGCCGAGACGATGACGTCCTTGGAGAGGCGACGAGCCTTCTGCGGGGTCTTCTCGTGGAACTTGTGCACGTGGCCGGCCTGCTCGCGCATGAGCTTGCCCGAGCCGGTGACCCGGAAGCGCTTCTTGGTGCCGCTGTGCGTCTTGTTCTTCGGCATGGTGGCCGATCTCCTTGCGTGGTGTGCTGTCGGTTCGGGGGGGCGGGGGTCAGCCCGCGTCGGCCGTCTCGGGCTTCTCGGCCGTCTCGGTCGGCTCGGCCGGCTCCGGGGTGTCGCTCGCCTCGACCGGCTCGGTCACCTCGTCGGCGACCTCCTCGGTCTGCTCGAGCGGCTCGTCGTGCTCGGCCTTGGCCTCGTCGCGCTTGCGGCGCTGCTCGGCCATCGCCTGCGCCTTCTTCTTCGTCGGCGCGAGGACCATGACCATGTTGCGGCCGTCCTGCTTCGGCTGGGACTCGACGGTGCCCAGCTCGATGACGTCCTCGGCGAGGCGCTGCAGCAGCCGGAACCCGAGCTCGGGGCGGGACTGCTCGCGACCGCGGAACATGATCGTCACCTTGACCTTGTCCCCGCCGTTGAGGAACCGGACGACGTGGCCCTTCTTGGTGCCGTAGTCGTGCGGGTCGATCTTCGGGCGGAGCTTGATCTCCTTGATGACCGTGTTGACCTGGTTCTTGCGCGCCTCACGGGCCTTCATCGCGGCTTCGTACTTGTACTTGCCGAAGTCCATGAGCTTGGCGACCGGCGGCTTGGCCATCGGTGCGACCTCGACGAGGTCGAGGTCGGCCTCCGCCGCGAGACGGAGGGCGTCCTCGACGCGCACGATGCCGACCTGCTCGCCGTTCGGGCCGACCAACCGCACCTCGGGAACCCGGATGCGGTCGTTGATGCGTGGTTCGCTGATGTGCTTCTCCTTCGTCACGTCCTGCGATCGTGTGGCCGCCGGGAACGAGGAGAGGCTCCTCGCACCGGGTGCGCAGGAGCCTCGAATCCGTCGGTCCGCCACGGGAGGCCGCGGCACGCCGGAGGGCGCGCACGACATCTCGTCGCGGACCGGGACCCGGCGACCGTGGTGGTCGACGCGGGTGGAAGCGGGGCTTCTCTTGCACACCACCTCGCGGGCGAGGCGGTCGGTCAACTCACGAGGCTACCAGCCGCGGGCGCCGGGCCCGAAATCCGGGCCGGTTCCTCAGACGATGCGGAAGGCCAGGCCGTCGACCCGGGCCCGCAGCTCGCCGTCGGTGGCCAGCCGCTCCCCGACCCGGGTCGCGACGGCCCGGACCTCCTCGGGCTCCAGGCCGGGCGCGAGGGTGAGCACGACGCCGAGGACACCCTCGCCGGCCGGGGCCCCGGCCTCGAGGGCGTGCTCGAGCACGGAGGGTTCGCCCGCGACCGCGGCCGCGACGCCGCGGGCGACGAAGGGGTCGGTGTGCGCCGGCTGCCACGCCCGCTCCTGGGCCAGCGCCCAGAGCATCGAGGGGCGCAGGACGCGCGTCGCCGGACCCGCGACGTCGACGACGAGGACGTCGCAGCCCTCGGAGACGGCCGCCTGCGCGGCGCGGGCCGGCGTGACGGGGACGGGCCGGGCGGCGGGGTCCCAGGCGGCGAGGGCGGCGGTGCCGGAGAAGACGGGCAGGGCGCGGCGGCCGTCGGGGGCCACGAGCGTGACCGCCGCCATGTCGACGCCGGTCTCGACGGCGTGCTCGCCGCTGTCGTCGACCCCGGTCGGCTCGGCGACGACGGGGACGAGGAGGCGGGCGGCCTCGAGGGCCCGCATCAGGGCGGTGTCGTCGGCGGGTGCGGCGAGGGCGGCGAGGAGGGCCGGGTCGGCGGCGCCGGTGTCGGTCTCGAAGCCCGAGGGGCTCAGCTCCCGACGCCGCCACGGGGTCCCCGCGGTGTCGGCGGGGCCGTCGGGGGCGGCGGGGTGGTCGTGCGGCACGTCCGTCACGGTACCGAGCGGCCCGGGGCGACCGGCTCGTGGGCCGGTGCGGCCGTCGGCCGGGAGGCCCGGGCGGTTCGGCGCCCGCGGGCGGCCCCCGAGGTGACGACGCTGCCGACGAGCGCGACGAGCACCCCCGCCGCCGCGACGACCACGAACCCCGCACCCCAGCCGGCGTGGTCGATGACGAACCCCGTGAGCGGCGCACCGAGCGCGGCGCCGGCCGTCATCGAGGAGCCGTGCCAGCCCATCGCCTCGCCGCGGGCGGACGCCGGGACGGCCCGGCTCACCTGGTCGATGGTCGCGGTGATGGTCGGGGCGCAGAAGAGCCCGGCGACCAGGGCGAGGACGCCGAGGGTCCACGCCCCGCCGGCGAGCGCGAGCGGCGCCGTGGTGACGGCGAGGCCACCGAGCAGCCAGAACGCGCTGACCGAGCGGTGCATCCCGCCGTAGACGAGCCCGCCGACGAGGGACCCGAGTCCCCAGACGGCGAGGACGGGCCCGATGGCGCCGGGCGAGCCGAGGTCGCGCAGCGCGGCGACGACACCGAGGTCGGTGCCCGCGAGGACGAGGGTCGTCGCCGCGGCACCGAGGCAGACGACGACGAAGCCCGGCCGCAGCCACGCCGAGCGCGGCGGCGGGGCCTGCGGGTGCTCACCGGGGTCGACGTCCTCGCGCAGCACGGGGTTCGCGACCCAGAGCAGGACGCCGGCGAGGACCCCCGCCGCCTGGACGGCGAGCAGGACGAGGTCGGTGCGCCACGTCGCGGCCGCCCAGACGGCGAGCGCCGGCCCGGCCATGAAGGACAGCTCGACGGCGACGGCGTCCAGGGAGATGGCGGTGCGCCGGTCCTGCTCGGGGACTGCGGCGATGACGGCCTGCCGGATGATGCTGAAGGAGGGGATGACGAACAGGCCCGCGAGCGTCGCGAGCCCGAGCAGCCACCAGTAGCCGACGAACGGCGCGACCGACCAGCAGGCCGCGGTGACGAGGACCGACGGCGCCACGACCCGGCGCAGGCCCTTGCGGTCGAGCAGCCGCCCGCGCCACGGCCCGGAGACGGCGATCGCGAGGGTCGCGGCCGCGGCGACGACGCCCGCCTGCCCGTAGGTGCGGCCGAGCGCGGAGACGACGTGGAGGGTGATGACGATCCCGCCGGCGAAGACCGGCATCCGCACCAGCACCCCGAGGAGGAGGGCTCGGCGGACCGCGGGCAGCGCGAGCACGCGACGGTAGCGGGAGATCACGTCCCCGATGGTCGCACCCGGGACCGACGGCCGACGACACCGGCCGCCACGCCCTCAGGGGCGGCCGGCGACCTCGAGCGCCTCGGGCAGCGTGAACGCGCCCCGGTAGAGCGCCGAGCCGACGATGGCGCCCTCGACGCCGTCGGGGACCAGCCCCCGCACGGCGGCGACGTCCTCCAGCGTCGAGATGCCGCCGGACGCGACGACCGGGCGGTCGGTGCGGGCGCAGACGTCGCGCAGCAGGCCGACGTTCGGGCCCTTCATCATCCCGTCCTTGGCGACGTCGGTGACGACGTAGCGGGCGCAGCCCTCGCGGTCGAGCCGCTCGAGCGTCTCCCAGAGGTCCCCGCCCTCGCTCGTCCAGCCCCGGGCGGCGAGCGTCGTGCCCCGCACGTCGAGGCCGATGGCCACCCGGTCGCCGTGCTCGGCGATCGCGCGGGCCGTCCACTCCGGGTCCTCGAGCGCGGCGGTGCCGATGTTGACCCGCCGGCAGCCGGTGGCCAGGGCCCGGGTCAGGGACTCCTCGTCGCGGATGCCGCCGCTCATCTCGACGTGGATGTCGAGGCGGCCGACGATCTCGGCGAGCAGCGTGGCGTTGGAGCCGCGCCCGAAGGCGGCGTCGAGGTCGACGAGGTGCAGCCACTCGCTGCCCTGCTCCTGCCAGCGCAGGGCGGCCTCGACCGGGTCGCCGAACTCGCCGCCGGAGCCGGCGACCCCCTGGACGAGCTGGACGGCGCGGCCCTCGACGACGTCGACGGCGGGCAGCAGCTCCAGGCGCGGCGGGGCGGGGTTCTCGGCGGCGGTCTCGGTCACGGCCCCAGTCTGCCGAACGGCCCGCGCCGAGGTGACGGCGGACCATCGCCCGCCCTCGGAACCACCCGACGCGCCCGCGCCCGCGCCCGGGTCAGAGCGAGCGGACCCAGTTCTCGAGGAGGGCCAGTCCCGCCTCGCCCGACTTCTCCGGGTGGAACTGCGTCGCGGCGAGCGGGCCGTTCTCGACGGCGGCGACGAAGCGCTCGCCGTGGGTGGCCCAGGTGACCCGGGGCGCCACGGCCGCGAAGGTTTCGTCCGGCGGGGCGAGGTCCCAGGTGTGCGCGGCGTAGGAGTGGACGAAGTAGAACCGCTCGCCCTCGATCCCGGCGAACAGCGTCGTGCCCTCGGCGACCTCGAGCTCGGACCAGCCCATGTGCGGCACGACGGGGGCGAGCAGGCGCGAGACGGTGCCGGGCCACTCCCCCACCCCCGGGACCGGGGAGGCGCTCGGCTCGGCCGACCCCTCGAACATCACCTGCATCCCCACGCAGACCCCGAGGACGGGGCGCCCGCCCGCGAGCCGGCGGTCGATGACGTACGGCCCGTCGGCGGCGGCGAGGCCGGCCATGCAGGCGTGGAAGTTGCCGACACCCGGCACGAAGAGCCCGTCGGCGCCGAGCGCGGCGTCACGGTCGGCGGTCAGGGTGACGGAGGCACCCACGTGCTCGAGGGCGCGCACGGCGGAGCGGATGTTGCCGCTGCCGTAGTCGAGGACGACGACGTCGGGGCTCATCGCGTCTCCCGGGCCCCGTCCGCGGGCGAGCCGCCCCACGCGGCCTCCCACTCGGCCCGGTGCTGGGCCTCGTCGGCGACGAGCCGGTCGAACACCATGACGCCGCGCATCGAGGGCTCGACGTCGCTGGCGCCGGGGCAGTCGCCGCGCTCGAGCAGCTCGCGCCCGGGCAGCCCGAGCATCCCGAGGAGGGTGACGAGGACGTCGAGCGGCGTGCCGTCGCCGGAGCGGAGCACCCCCGCGACGTCCTCGGCCCGGGCCCGGCCGTCGGCGCCGGCGGCCCCGAGCAGGCCGGGCACGCCGAGGCGCGGGAGGGACGGGGTCTCGACGACGCCGACCCGCGGCTGCCAGACGACCCACTGCTGGGCCCTGCGGACGCCGGCGGGCTGGACGGTGAGCACGGCTCGGCCCTGGAGGTCGAAGAAACCGAGGACCGGACGGCCCCGCCGGGGCGCCGGTCGGGCGGCGAGCACCTCGAGGGCGGCGTCGTAGGGGGCGGCGCTGCGGGCGGTGTCCTCGGCGACGGTGACGCCGGTCCAGCCGTCGAGCGGCGCCATCGTCGTCGCGACGAGGCCCTTGCGCAGCCAGCGCCCGACGGACGCGGGCGAGCGCCGCACGAGGAGCAGACCGTGCCCCGTGCCCGAGCGCGCGTCGGCGGCCACGGGGTTAGAGCGCACCCTTCGCGCTCGGGACGCCCTCGACGCGCGGGTCACGGGCGACCGCGGCACGCAGGGCGCGCGCGAGCGCCTTGAACTGGGCCTCGACGACGTGGTGCGGGTCGCGGCCGGAGAGCACGCGGACGTGGAGGGCGATCTGGGCGTGGAAGGCGAAGGACTCCAGGACGTGCCGGGTGAGCGACCCGATGTAGTGCCCGCCGATGACGACGTGCTCCTGGCCGGCCGGCTCGCCCTCGTGGACGACGTACGGACGACCGGCGACGTCGACGACGGCCTGGACCAGCGCCTCGTCGAGGGGCACGGTGGCGTCGCCGAAGCGCGAGATGCCGGACTTGTCGCCGAGGGCCTCGCGGACGGCCTGGCCGAGCACGATCGCGACGTCCTCGACGGTGTGGTGCGCGTCGACGTGGGTGTCGCCGTCGGCGCGGACGGTGAGGTCGATGAGGGAGTGCTTGGCGAGCGAGAGCAGCATGTGGTCGTAGAAGGGGACCCCCGTGCTCACCTCGCCGCGGCCGGTGCCGTCGAGGTCGACGTGGACCTCGACGGTGCTCTCGGACGTGGCCCGGCGCACCGTGGCGGTGCGGTGGGTCTCGGCGGTGCTCACGAGGCTGCTCCTGCGTGGGTCGGGACGAGGGCGGTGAGGGCGTCGAGGAAGGCGGTGGTCTCCTCCGGCGTCCCGGCCGTGACACGAAGATAGTGCGGGATGCCCACGTCCCGGACGAGGACACCCCGCTCCAGCAGTGCCTGCCACGTCACGTGGCTGTCGGCGAGGCCGCCGAACAGGACGAAGTTGGCGTCGCTCGGCACCGGGTCCAGGCCCAGCGCGGCCAGGGCGTCGACGATGCGGTCGCGCTGGTGCTTGACGACGTCGACGGTGTCGAGCATGAGGTCGGCGTGGGCGAGCGCGGCCCGGGCGACGGCCTGGGTGGGCGTCGAGAGGTGGTACGGCATCCGGACCAGGCGCAGCGCGTCGGTGAGGGCGGGGTCGGCGGCGAGGTAGCCGAGGCGTCCGCCCGCGAGCGCGAAGGCCTTGCTCATCGTCCGGGTGACGACGAGCCGCGGCCGGCCCCCGAGCAGCGTCAGCGCCGACGGCGTGCCGGGGCGGGCGAACTCGGCGTAGGCCTCGTCGACGACGACGAGCGCGCCGTCGGCCGCGTCGTGCACCGCGACGACGGTGTCGAGGTCGAGGGCGGTGCCCGTCGGGTTGTTCGGCGAGCAGAGGAAGACGACGTCCGGGCGGTGCTCGCGCACCTGCTCCACGGCCGAGGCGGCGTCGAGGTCGAAGGCCCCGGCGCCCGCGACGCCGCGCATCCCGTCGACCCACGCGGTGCCGGTGGTCGTCGTGATGATCGGGTGCATCGAGTAGGCCGGCGTGAAGCCGAGGGCCGTGCGGCCCGGACCGCCGAAGGCCTGGAGCAGGTGCAGCAGCACCTCGTTCGAGCCGTTGCCGGCCCAGACCTGCTCGGCGGTGACCGGCGTGCCGCTGCGCGAGAGGTACGCGGCGAGGTCCTCGCGCAGGGCGGTGAACTCGCGGTCGGGGTAGCGGTTGAGCCCGTGCGCGGCCTCCTCGACCGCGCGGGTCATCGCCGCGACGACGACCTCGGGCACCGGGTACGAGTTCTCGTTCGTGTTGAGCGCGACGGGGACGTCGAGCTGCGGTGCGCCGTAGGCGGTCCGTCCGCGCAGGTCGGCGCGCAGCATCGAGTCGACGGTGGCGCGGGGGTCCATGCCGGGAAGTCTAGAGAGGGGCACCCGAGGGGGTGCGGGGCGACCACCGTCCGGCCGTCGCCCCGCACCCGTCCGAGCACCCCGGGCCGGTCAGAAGTCGTCGTCGAAGGTGACCCGTCCGGTGACGCCGACCTGGTAGGCCGACACCCGCCGCTCGAAGAAGTTCGACAGCTCCTGGACGTCCTGCAGCTCCATGAAGGCCAGCGGGTTCGCGGACCCGTACTCCGGCGCGAAGCCGAGCCGCTCGAGCCGGCGGTCGGCGACGTGCTCGAGGTAGGAGCGCATGTCGGTGGTCGAGAGCCCCGCCACTCCCCCACCGAGCAGGTCGTCGGCGAACTGCGCCTCGGCGTCGACGGCCTCGGCGACCATCCGGCGCACGTCGGCCTCGAACTGCCCGTCGACGAGGTCGGGCTCCTCGGCCCGCGCCGTGTCGAGGACGTCGAAGGCGAAGGCCATGTGCATCGACTCGTCGCGGAAGACCCAGTTCGTCCCGGACGCCAGGCCGTTGAGCAGGCCGCGCGAGCGGAGGAAGTAGACGTACGCGAACGCGCCGTAGAAGAACAGCCCCTCGATGCACGCCGCGAAGCAGACGAGGTTGAGCAGGAAGGCCCGCCGGTCCTCGCGGGTCTCGAGGGTGCGCAGGTCGGCGAGGCTGTCGATCCACCGGAAGCAGAAGTCGGCCTTGGCCTTGATCGAGGGGATGTTCTCGACGGCCGCGAACGCCTCGTGGCGCTCGACCTCGTCGGGGACGTAGGTGTCGAGGAGGGTCAGGTAGAACTGCACGTGCACCG
>QAXK01000814.1:0-14765 GCA_004335735.1 Chlorella sp. KRBP
CTGTGTGGGAATGGCGTGCCATGCAAGCCCCTGTCGTACACGACAATGTTTGTACTGAACACTGTCACAGTGCACAGCCTGTGGCACCAGCTTGAGACGCACCAGCAGCGTGGAGCCCTCGTGGAGCAGGACAGCGAGCCACAGGGGGAAGATGCCGGCCACCGTGGGCACCGTGGCCACCACCACCGCCGTGAGCGCAATCGCCAGGTTCTGCAGCAAGCGTGCCAGCAAGGTTGCGGGAGGTCAGTTGCACCACCAGACTGCGTTGTAGTGAGTGCCCCCGCACACAAGCCCATGGCACGAGTCAGCCCCCCTTGTGCAGACGCCGCACCTGGTGCGTGACCTGCCGCGTCTTGTGTGCTACCGCCAGCAGCCACGGCAAGTTGGACACACCCTGTCCGTTGAGCAGGAGAATGTCGGCCGCTGCTGCCACCATGTCCGAAGGAGTAGACGCCACGGCCACGCCCACGCGTGCTGCCGCCAGCGCTGGCGCGTCGTTGATGCCATCGCCCACCATCACCAGGCCACTGTGCGCTGCCGCCTCGCGCCGCCGTCCTTGCTGCTGTGGCCCTGGCTGCTGGGTTGCCTCGTCATACTGCTGCACATAAGCCAGCTTCTCCTCAGGCCTCATGCCAGCGCGCCAGCTGCTGATGCCAACCGTGTGCGCCACGCGAGCCGCGACTGACGCGTTGTCACCTGCAGCCACACGCACGCATGCACAACGCGCAATCAGCGCCATTGCCTCGCAAGCCTCAGCCAAGCACCATTGGCCTCTCTTTGCACCCAGCGCGCCGTGCGCACCTGTCAGCATCACCACGTCCAGGCAGTCCTCCTTGTACCGCCGCGTGCCGCTGCTGGTGGGGTCAGCGCTGGGGTCCCGCCACGTACCCAGACGCATGGCCTGCACCGACTGAGCCACGCCCGGCGCCACCTGGTCCTCAAAGCTGAAGACGGCCACATGCACAGCCCCCAGCGCGCCGCTTGCGTCGGGGGAGCCGCTTGGGTCAAGGGGCGTCACCATGAGGATGGAGGTGGCACGCGCCAACGTCTTGCTCGCCAGCATGCCCGCAAGCCTACGAGGGCAGGGAACAAAGGGAAAAAGCAACCTCAGCCCTGACGGCGGGCTTGCCGCGTTGCACATTTTCGGCTTGCAGCCTCTTCAGCAACTGCTAACTCCATGCGCGGCTGCACGCACCCTTCCAGCAGCTCCTGGTGCCCGGTGCCTTGAGGCAGCACGGTGCGGATGAAGTCCAGAGAGCCAAAGTGCACCAGCACGAGCGACCCGTCAGCTCCAGGCGCCTCGTCCTGCCTTGCGCCTGGAAGCACCTCACCGGACGCTGTGATCTCACACACGCCCTGGACACCCAAACCAGGCACCTGCACGCCGCAACAGGCCGCACGCCCACGCACCGTCAGGTGTGGATACAGCCCCCATAGCACCAGGCTCCACCAGGCTGCAGGGTGCTCACACTGAGTGACCTACCTGCAGGAACTGGGAGAGCTGTACGTGGTGGGACAGGTGCTCGTGGTGGTTGTGGTCATGGTCATGGTCGTGGCTGTGGTCATGGTCATGGTCGTGGTGCTCATGCTCGTCATGGTGGCTATCAGCCATGCGGACAAGGGCCCGGGCCACTGGGTGGGTCGACGCCCGCGACAGCGCCACAGCGTACGCCAGGGCTCGGCGCGCAAACGCCACGTCGCCCAGAGGGGCGTCATGGCCCACGGGTGCTGCAGCTGGGGCGGCACTTGTGCTGGGCCACACTGTGCCCGGCCGTCCTGAGAACCAGGGTACTGCGCTGGGTGGAGCGCGTGGGCTGGCAGGTGAGGAGCTGGGTGTGGCTGGGACCAGCGCAGGCAGGGGCACCGCCTGTGGCTGCATGGGCTGGTGCTGACGCAGCACAGCTACTGACGCCTCCGCCAGTGTGAGCTGCCCGCTGGTGATGGTGCCTGCACACACGCTTGACATCGGCAGACTCACACCAGGAGCACGTGTTCGCATCTGCACCACCTGGAAGCGACGCTGAATGAATGGCTAGGGTGCAGAGGTGCGCCTGCCCCTCCCCACCTGTCTTGTCCAGAGCCACTGTGGAGCAGCTGAGCAGTGCGTCCAGCGCCGCGCCCGACCGCACCAGCACGCCACGCCGCGTGATGGTGGCAATGGCGCACACGTAGGCCAGCGGCACCAGCACCACGGCACAGGGTGAGCCAGCCGTCAACACGCCCATGGCCCTGCACACGTGGCACACACGCTGGCGCGACCCGGTCACAAGGCGCCAGGACTCCACCAGCACGTGCGTGCCTGCCCCTTTCCCACCCAAACCCCTCACCTGTACACCGCTCCACCAGGCGCGAGCAGGGGCACACCAGAGGCCACCAGCACAGCCAGAGTCGCCACCGTGGCGCCGATGACTGCCTTGGACCACACACCGCCAATCGTGTCAAGTAGCCGGGACAGCTGCGGCTTGTCCTCCTGCAGCAAACGGCGTGGAAGCAGTCAAGCGAACACATGCTGGGCCTCACACACGAGCTGTTGTCTCTGGCGTACACCTGCAGGCTGTTGCATGAGCAGCACAGCGGTTGCAGGCCACACACCTGTGCCTGTGCGGCCATGCGCGCAATGCGTGCAGGTGTGCTCTCCTCCACTCCCGCCAGCACCCTGAGCACCAGCAGTCCGTCCAGGTTGCGTGACCCAGCCGGCACCTCGGCGCCCCTCTCCAGGGGCAAGGGCACCGACTCGCCGCTGATATGCTGCAGGGACACGCTGGCGGCACCCCACACAATCACACCGTCCAGCGGCACCTGCGCCACACAGGACCACGGGGATATACAATGATTAGCAACTGAGCGAGGAGAGCTGGGCAGGAGGGGTGCTTTCCCTTGCCATGCACGCATGACTCTTGTGTCCCTCACCTCCTCGCCCGCCTTGACCAGCACAGTGCTGCCAACAGGGACGCTGTGCGCGGCCACGCTCCGTGCCGTGGCTAGCAGGGGTGCTCCTGTCTCAGCATCCACCTCCACCTCCATGGCCTGCGTGCACCACTCGCCCTCAAATCTGGGTGGACCGCCACAGCAGCGCCAAGTGGAATCCCGTTGCTACCATTCAATCAACGTGGGGCGGCCGCCGACCCATTGTCGCACCTCCTCAGGCAGGCTGGCAAAGAGGCGTGCCAGGCTGCCTTTGGCGCGCTGCGTGAGCTTCTCCTCCAGTGTGTGTGAGAGCTGGAACAGGATGAGCAGCAGCGCGCCCTGCAGGCACCAGGGACAAGTGAGTGCAACAAGGCACCTGTTGTGAACGCAGAGCGGGAGAGCTTTTGCCATCCTACCCCTCAAGTACCACCCCGCTGCCCTGGCTACAGCTACTGACCTCTTGCGCCATGCCCATGTAGAGTGTGCCAAACGCTGCCAGGGCCATGAGCACGTGCGTGTCGATGATGCCGGCCGCTGCGATGCATGCCGCCTCCACGCACTGCGGCAGCCCCACCAGCACAAAGGCCGCTGCCAGGCTGGCTGTGCGCAGCGAACTGACCACCACTGCGGGCAGGAGGTCGCCCACGAGGGGCAGGCCCACGACCAGCGATGCGGCGTAGCACCCGATGGCCCAGCCCATGCACGCCGGGCTGTGGCCCATGGCGTCCGCCAGCTGCAGCAGCCCAACGCGCTCCAGCGCCCGAGAAAGGGCCGTCTCAGGGAAGTGCTCGTCGTGGACGTGCCCTTGCGCACCCTCCCCTCCTCCCGCCTGCTGCCCGGCTGAGCTGGCGTAGTGCTGATGGTGGTGATGGTGGTGATGGTGATGGCCACCGTGATCGTGGCTGTGGTGCTGGTGGTGGTGCGGGCCGTGCCTGACGAGGACGCTTGTGCGCCTCTCCAACGCTTGCAGGCACGATCCACCGAGCTGGGGCTGCAGGCGGCTCCACCCTAGCGTGCAGCGAGCAGACTGCGCGGGCCACTGCGTCGCGCATCGCCTCTGCTGCCCGGCAGCCTGCAGAGGTGGAAGAAGCGCCAGTGGTGGGGTGCGCGCTCGGCCGAGCAGTCCGCGCATCGCTGAGGCGCTTCGCAATGCTGCCATACGTTGCAGCACGCTCCCAATGAGTGTTCAAGCGTGGGGGAACAGGGTCATGCGCAAGGACACGAAGGAGGACGAAGAGCAGGACACTCGCTAGGACTCCTCCAGAGCCTGCTTGTGCAGCCGCTTTAGCGCGTCCAGGTACCTGCGTTGGGTGAAGCAGGATTGGCGGCAAGGCGGCAATCAGCACATGACGACGTACACGACGTACACGTACATCGTTCGGGCACCGATCCAACTCGCTGATCTACCTGGCAACTCACGCGCTCATGAAGTGGTCCGAGAGCATGGTGCGCTTGAGCAGCAGGCGCTGCCATCGGTCGTCCGGGGTGGCCACGCTCTCTACCAGTGTCATCGTGGGTCCACCATCGTCGGCAGACCGCAGGTGCAGCAGGGTGCCCGGGCAGAAGAGCCTGTGCAGGCGCTGGTCGTCCTCAGCACTGACGCTCTCGTCCACGGCAGGGAGGGGTGGATCTGGCTGACCTGCAGGCGCGCCATCCCGGGCCGCACCGCCGGAATCACTGACTGTTGGCTGCCCGGCCGTTTGTGGCTGTGCGGTGCCCGTTGCTGTGGCGGAAGGCAGGGACTGCTCTAGCCTGTTGAGCAGCGCCCCACCCAGCAGCCTCGCCGCTTGCACGTTGCTGGGCGAAAAGAAGGTGGACGCCCAGGTGGAGCTTGCACTGGCCTGAGGCTTGTCTGATGCTGGCTGGCCGCCTGCTGGTGGTGCCGGGGTGCCAGCGGCTGCAGCTGCTGATCCAGAAGCGCTGCTGGTTGGTGTGGGTGTGGTGGCTGGTGCAGGTGTCGGTGGGACGTTTCCAGTCGAGGTGGCAGAAGCGCCCCTGAGGCTGCCTGATGACACTGCTTGGGAGACTGACGCCATGAGTGCAGCCACAGAAGAGCCAGGCGCAATCGCCACACTTGCCTCACTTGCCTCCTGCTTGAGGAGCTCTGCCTCTGACTTGACGCGCTGTGACAAGGAGGACACGGCTGTGCCCAGGGACCGATGCGCTGCCTGCGCCGCCGACGCCCACAGCTGGCCTGCGGTGAGTGCGGTGGCTGGGGCTGCACAGCCGGGCTGCTGATCAGACTGGCCGGGCTGAGGGGAGGGTGCAGAGCGAGTGCCAGCTGCTGTACCATTGGAGATTATGGTTGTGCTTGTGCTGCTGGCTACGGTGGTGGCCAACGCGGATCCAGCCAGTGTGAGGCCGGCACCGAGAGCAGCACGTGCCATGGAGCCGCTGGCCACCTGCATGTGGGCGGAATCAAAGTGTGCACGCCTTCAGCTGTCCACGCCACGACCTGGCTAGCAAGCCAAGGCAGCTTGTCCCTTACCCGTGAGACCGCCCACGACTTGAGGAGAGCACCTGCGACGGCCCGGGTGCTGTCCAGGGCGGGCTTGCTTACCAGCGCCTGCAGAACCACAAGCAACGCACAACCGCTCTGCTGGACGGTTGTTCTTACGCAAAGAGCTCCAGCGCATGAGGTTCCACCAACAGGCAGCACGGTGAATTACCGGCGGCCGCACCTCGCCGTTCTGCACCGCCGCAGCCCTAGCCTGGTCCAAAGCATCCACAAGCTCCGCAATGGTCGCTACGCTGGTGCGGCTCACCATGTCGTCCTGCACCGCATGTGGCGGCAAGAGGCACAGCAAAAGCGTTGCTGCTCTACCGGGCCAATGCCCCGAGTTAGCTCTTGACACGCGCCTGCCATAGACCTCACCTGGTGGACCACTGTGGTGATGAAGCCAGTGCATGACGAAGCGAGCTCCCGCGTCATAACGGGAGGGCAAGCAAACGCCGTGCACGTGACCTCTGCTCCATGCAGCTGCGAGTTGAGGTCGGGGACGCGGCGCAGCATGCAGGCCGCCAGCGCCGCCACGCCACCTCCCAAGCTGTGCCCCACCAAGTGCAGGCCGTAGCTGCATGCGCAACAGAGCAGAGTACAGGTGGTGGCATCAGGGCGTGGCGCGACAAGTAGCGGCAATGCTGAGAGTGCTTGGCAGCGAGGAGGTGTCAGTCCCATTGACACGCCCGGCGCACCCTTTGTACACGGCAAGGGCAGCGCTCAGCTTGGTGATCTCACGCGCCACCAGTGCTTGGGCAGCGCACAGCATGCCGTAGTGCGCATGGCCTGCGAGCACACACACACCAAGCTTGCTCCTCTGTGCTTGAATTAACCTTCCTCTCTCCTCTCCTCTCCTCTCCAAGGCTTTGCTCCACTTCACACCTCACCTCCTGCAAAGGGTGACGTGTGCCCGCAAAAGTCCGTCACCAGGTCTGCAAGCTGCGACGTGCCTCGCACCACCATGCGCACGACGCGGTCTTGCGATGACACGGCGATGTAAAAGGACGGCACAGCCACCACCGCCGCGCCGGTGCCCTTGACCCTGCCCGTCTCTGGCTGCATGTAAATAACCTGGTGCGGCTGCACGCGTGCGGTGGATGACAACATGCACACCAGGTCGGCAAAGCTTGCTGTGCCAAGCCTGCCGTGAGCCGTGCGCGTGCTGTTGACAGTCGTGCACACACACACACACACACACACACACACCTGGATGCTGAGGACCTTGGCCAGCGCTGCCGGTGGTGAGGCCAGAGTCGAGTACGCCGCAGCAGCCCACGCGGCGCACCTAACCAGGTCCTCCGCGCGACGCCTGCGGTCAGCAGCCAAGCAAGAGGCTCGATTTACGAGAGGAGCTTGCAGGGCACGCCATGCCCATACGACGATTGTCTGCTGCCGCGCAGCTGCCCTCCAGTTGCTTTCGGACGTGTCACGCGCACGTGTCGCGCACAGCAGCACCCTCCAGGCGGTCCTGCTCGCCCTCGTGCGACGCCAGCAGCGGCCTGAATCCCAGCACCAGCATCTCCATGTCCAGCGGTTTGAGGTGCGCAGCCGAGATGCGCGCTGAGGTCGCCAGCACGCTAAAGATGGAGGTCCACGACGCTGCAGCCTCTTCAGGGGACTGCTCCATCCTGGACTACTTCAGTGGACTACTGTATGATGTGTTCCGGCGCAACACATCCCGTGCCCTGCGTCTGGGTTTGCGCTTCGCGCACGCAAAGCGGGGCTGGAAGAGCTACGTTCCACACGATCAACTTGCCATCGCTTGCTGCTACAATGGTGAGCCTTCTCGTCGTGCTTCCGTGCGTGTGGAGACGGTACGGGCGCAAATTCACGGCATGCCTCGTTCGTGCGCGCGCAGGGCTGTGGAGCTAGCAGCGAGGTGTCTGTGCCTTTCACTGCGGTGAGTCTGTGGCTCCCGCTTTGCGTGTATGGCGGAATGTTGACTTGACTTCCGTGCCTGGCCCTCATCGCTAGCGGCGCGCCTTTGTGCTGCGCAGCTGGTGGCAGGCCAGCTAGTGCGCGCTGGGCCGCCTGGGCTGGATGGCACGGCAGGTCCGCTGGTGATGCAGGATGCACAGCCGCTCATTCAGAACAAGGTGCGCGTGGGGAGATTGCAGCAACAGAGAGGGAAGACAAGTCAATGCAGAGCATCAGAGGCTTGGTTCTCTGCGCATGCTGCTGTTGCTGCTGCAGATCAAGCTGGTGTTCTTCGCCTGCAACGAAGGCCCCGCCAAAATGTTTGCAGAGGTGAGCCGTGCGGCGGTGCCCGCGTGTGATGCATTGCACAAGGAGTGCAGGCTGTGATGACGCAAAGCTGTGCCGTCTCTCTCTGTATGACGCCATGTGCAGACACGCCTGGCCCCGCTCATCAGCTTCCTTAAGAGCAGGCCCGGCACGCCTCTCTTTGAGGTCGTGCTCGTGTCCTGGGACCGCGACGCGGAAGCGGTGCGCAGTGGGGCTGTGACTGTGGCCAAGTCCTGCTGGTTGCTTGCTTGCTCGACAAGCGTCATCAAACGTCCCGCTCCTGCACGTGCGCAGCTCAAGCCAATGCTGGCAGGGCCGTGGTGGGCTGTGCCGTACGAGGACGCCAACCGGCGCTCGCAGCTGAACTTCCTGTTCAAGGTGACGCGCTCAACAGTGGCGCTGCCGCAAGCGTGGAGGCGCGCTGCACACTGGTCAGCACGGCTGCGGACAGGTGACCTGACGTGTGTGCATGCGAGCGTTTCGTTGTTGATGCAGGTCCAGACGGCGCCGGCGCTGGTCGTGCTGGGCGAGCGCGACGAGGTCATCACCACAGACGGCGTGAGCTGCGTGGTGCAAGACCCTCAGGGCATGGGCTTCCCTTGGCGGCCACAGGTGCGGCCATGCAAAGCGCATGGCGGGAGGGGGCGGGGCGGAGTCCCCGCGCACAGGACGGTATCCAAATGAGCCCAGAGTCCCAGCAGGGTCCCAGTAGGCATAGATCCAGGCCATAGGCGTAATAGCAGCTCCATGTGTCGAGCTTTCTGCTGCATGCGTCGCAATGCTCCACCCGTGCAGGAAGAGGAAGGCGGCGGCGTGTTTGGCCTTCTCGGCGCCCTGGAATGAGATGCATCGGTGCGATTAGGAACGCCCTGCATGAATGAGAACGGGGAGAGCGGGAGGGGGAGCGAGAGAGTGGTTGTTTGTGTGTGCAGCTGTAACGTTGTCTTTCATTGGTTCCCAAACGGGGTGGATCGCCGGTCTGAGCCGTGCAACGATGCTGTCGTCCATCTCAGGATGCCACCTGCAGCTTGCTCGTACGGCTTGCTTGCACGTATGGCAAGTCGCTCTGACGCACAAACGGTCAGCCTCAGTGAGCCAGAACAGAACGTGCCCAAGCAAGCACGCCATGGTCCATCGTCACCGTAGCATGTTGCCACGGTTCTCCACCGCAAGCCGGTGCATCTCATCTCGCTTGGCCCTGGCCGCCCCTTGCTTGTTGGCCGCCAGCAGCATCTCCGTGGCCAGGCACTCGGCCAGAGAAGGTGGTGGGGGCGCGTCGGCGCTGGCGGCGTCCACTGCGTCGTCCTTGCGCTTCTTGGCGGCGTGCAGGATCCAGCGGATGGCCAGGCTGCGCTGCTCGTTGGGGTGCACCATGAAGGGCACGATGCTGGCACGGTTGCCCGTCTTGAACTGCTTGACCTTGAGCTGCGGCTTGCAGTTCTCCACTGCCTGCAGCACCAGCCGCACCACGTCGGCTGTCACCGCTGGCTCAGCGTCCGCGCTGCCGGGAGGAACGTCCGCCACCGGCCCTCGGCTGCCAGGCCCCTGCCTTGCAGATGCCCCCCTGCCAGTTGCTTGAGACACGGCCGATGATGCCGTGGCCCCCGTGCCGCTGGAGGAGGGGGCTGCCTCGAACTGCGCCATGAGCGTGCGTGCCACCGCGCCCGCATCCGCCTGGGCGGCTGCTGGAGAGCCGCTAGATGAGCTCCTGGATGCCTGTGGCTGAGCTGCTGGTGCGTCAGCCGCTCTCCCGCTGCCGCTGGCGCCGCCGCCGCTACTGGTGCTGCTGCTGCTGGTGTTGCCCGGACGATCTTGGCCTTGATCGCTGCTGGACATGGCACGGCAATGGCCGTTGGGCCATGGCGTGCGTAGCAAGACTTGCCAGCTTGCTGCCGCAGGGGCGGTGGCGCCCCAGCAGCGTGCCGCCACCGACCCCAGAGGCGCCAGGCAGGCGCCAGCTTGCTGCAGCATGACGGATGGTGGTGGTGGTGTTCTTCTGGGACTGTTGGGAGGCTTCTCTGCTGCTCTGGCGGCAGACCTTGCTCGCCCCGCAGTGCGTCTGCTGCACGTCTGCACGCGAACTGCAGGTCGCGATGATTGCTCCCTGTCGCGATCTCTGAAGCGCTAAGAGTGCTGTGCTCGAGATGGGGCGAATGGTGCTCGCGGTTGTCTGAGAAGCCCGAGGTCGTGGAGCTCGCGGCAGGATCTGCAGCTGCAAGCAGCGCAGCAGAGGTGGAAGATAGCGTGGAATTGCTCTCTGAAGCCCAGAATGCACGCCAGATGCACAGGCCGTACGCGGTACGCGACATGCCGCACGTTGGAAAAGGGCGCTCACAAGGAAGCACGCACAGGGAAGAGCGTAGTAGGGAGAGAACTGTGCATAATGCGCCCGCCGGCGTGGCGGTGCGTTATGTATATGGCCTGGGAGCAGCGGGAAAGAGGAGCAGTCAGTGGGGGAGGAACAGAAGAGAGCGCTCATTTAAACACCCAATATCCAGCAGTGAGGGAGAGGAAGGCAAGCAGAGGACAAGCCAGTGTGACCCCGCCCGCCCGCCAAAACGCTTGGAGTTCGCCCCCGCTCTTTGCTGCTCGCTCACGGCACACCACACGCAAAACGACAGGTTCAGGAGGCCGGGCAAAGGGGTGCGACGACACCACATCCTCGCCCTGACCTTAGAACCTGCAGGGAGTTTCTACGGCAGCGCAATGGGCACCGCGCCATTGCTGTGCGCCTCGGGACGCTCAAACGCTGCATCAGGCGGCATCACCAGTCGGGTTGAGGTTCAGTGGGGCTGGGGCTGCTGCGGAGGTGGGGGGGCCATCATGTGCGGCTGTGCTGGCGCCATCATCGGCAGGGCGAACGTGGCCCCCCCGTGCTGCACAAACTGCATGTGCGTCCCGTGGGCCATGGCGGCTGTCGGGTGCAGCAGCGTGTGCCCGCCTGGGTGCGTGGCAAACTGCAGGGGGCCGCCCGTGTACAGCAGCTGCTGCCTCCCAGCCTGAGGGTGGATCACGTGCAGCGGCATGCCACCCGCGTGGTGCATGTGCTGCCCCTGCCCTGGCGCGCTGAAGAGGATGGGACCCCCCCCCTGCTGCTGCGGCATCACCAGGATCTGCTGCCCGTTGGCCAGCTGCATGGTCTGGTGCATGCCCAGGCCGTCGCTCCGCGCCATGAGCGCACCCGCGTCACCAGGCCCAGCGCTCACAATCTGCATGGGCCCTGCCGCGTGCTGCATTCCGCCAGGTAGCTGGAAGAAGGCCGTGGGGGGCAGCATGCCCGCCTGCGGGTGCCCCATCATCATGTGCTGTGGGGCCACCAGGCGGATGATGTTGCCGTTGCCCTGTGGCGCGCCCTGTGGTGGGGGGACGGCCAGCGTGCCGCCGGGCGGTAATGAAGCACGCGGCGCGTGGCTGGATGGCCCGTGCTGCTGCTGGTGCCCCGCTGCTGCCCCTGCTTGCGTGGCCTGCTGCTCCCCTGCACCCTGCGCGCCTGCTCCTGCTGTGCCAGTGTTGCTGGTGAGCAGGTCGGGCGCACTGGACCCAGCCGCACCCTCCTTGGCACCGCCCGCAGGTGCAGACGCCTCCACCACCATGGTGGGCTTGCCGTTGACCATGGCCACACGCACCGGCACATGCCCCACAGCGCCGCCCCCTTGCTGCTGTGCCTGGGAGGAGCTGCTGGGTGCAGGAGGGGGCAGGTCAACATTCGCAGGGCCTCCAGAGGATGGTGCTGCCTCCGCTGGTGCTGTCCCGCCTGCCGCCTGCCCAACCGACGTGCCACTCGACCGGCGCGCTATGGCCGGCTGTGCTGCACCTGCGCCGCCCACACCGGGTGCAGCACTGCCGTCCGCTGCCGCCGCCGTATGGGCCTCAGCAGCTGCACGTGCATCGTTGTTGGCAGCAGTGCTCTTGCCAGCCGCTCCTGCCTCCTGACTGGTGGGTTGGTCCTTGCTGCTTGCTGGCTGTGCCGCTAGCGCCTGGGCGGATGCCCCTCGGGGTAAGCTGGCGTGTGGCCGAGGGGGGTTGAAGGAGAGAGCCACACCACCCGCTTTGTCCACTGTCCACATGGTGCCGCCGTGCGCTGACTTGTGCTGCTGCTCCTGCTGCTGCACTAGTGAGATGCCGTTGCCTGCGTCCACCAGGCCCGCCAGAGGGCCGCCCCCAAACGTGAGCAGGTCACCGGGCATACTGCGCCTGGGCGGCTGGGGCGTCACGACAATGGCAGCCTGCGGCGCCCCCAGCAGTGCTGCGGTGTCCAGGCCCACGCCCAGCGCTGCGGTGCCAGCACCCGCATCTGCAGCAGCCCCCTCTCCCCCTGCCACCCGCGCTGACGCCCCCCCCCCACCACCTCCAGCCGCACCCTCCCCCTCCGCCTCCTTGACACCCGCGTTGCCGCTGGCCAGCAAGCCCGCCGCACCCACCACCTGCCCGCTCCCCAGCCCCGCCACCGCCATGCCTCCGGCTGGGGGCACGTCCATTGACCCATCCTGCGCCTTGACCTGACCCCCCGGCTGCACCATGAGCACCGCGCCCTGCGGGGACTGAGGAGGCCCACCCAGCATCTTGCTGATGGCGCCTGACATGGACACTGGGCGCGCCATGGCCCCTCCCACCGTGGCGGGCTGGGCACCTCCACCCATGGCATGTAGCAAGAGCGGCGCGCCCGCGCCCGTGCCTGCCGCGGCCAGGTCCCCCAGCAGGTTGATGGCGGGTGCACTGGAGCCCTGTCCTGCTGAGGACCAGCGGCCAGGCATGCTGATGCGCTGGGGGGCTGCTGACGAGGTGGAGATGCGGCCCACGCCCGGGGAGCCCATGAGGGTGGTGGGGAGGGAGGCGCCAGAGGCGGCGGGGTTGGTGGGTGGCAGCAGCACTGGGTAGCTGGCAGGACCACCATGAGCGAGCTGTGGGCAGGTGACGCGCGTGGGCAGGTGCGCAGTGACATCACAGGCATCAGTGATAGCCTTGTGTGTGTGAGAGAGAGACCTCTTGCATCCTGGCTTCCCGGCCCCCACTGATCCCCAACCAAGCACTTGTGCTCACCTGTGGGTTGTCCGGTGACGCGCCACGGCTCACATGGCTGCCGCTGTGCGGCTTGCCCGTGTCCCCCCCCGCACCCTGCGCGTGGGGCAGCATGCCCCCGCCCACGAGCCGTGCCTCCAGAGTGGTGCGCTGAGGAGGCAGGAACGAGCCCCCGCCCCCACCACCCTGCATCAGGTGGTCAGCACCGCCCCCTGCAAGGCCGCCAAAGCCCGGCCCCCCGCCCTGCGGCCCTCCCTTCTTCATGTAGAGGCGGTACTTCTGCAGGTGGCTGGCCACCTGCTCGCGTGTGAGCCCCTTGACGTCCATCATCTTGAGGATGGTCTTGGGCACGGCAGAGTGGAGGCCCAGCACATCCACCACCTGCGCACGCAATGGGCGCGCACACAGAGATGCCCCACCAGATCAGTGGCAATGGCAGGTCTGACAGCTGCTGCCTCTCACACAATCCAACTGAGCTGCTCACCTTGACGAAGCGCGCGTGCAGCTCAGGCGTCCAAGCCAGGCGCGGCCTCTTGTTTCCAGAGCCCAGGCCCGCATCCTCGTCCCCAGTGCCGCTGCCCCCAGCCCCAGACAGCGGCGCGCCCATGTGCCCATCCATCGCCTGCAGCTGTGAGGAGCTGCTGACGTGGTGCCCAAGCCCTCCGTTGCTGGGCTGGTCCCACGCCATGGCCCCACCTGGCAGGCTGGCGCCCCGCACTGGCACACCACGCAGCCACTCCTCGTGTTGCCCGCCGCCACCCGCCCCCCCTGCTGCCGCCGCACCCGCTCCATTCGCTCCACCCCCCGCCAGCTGCGCCAGCACACTGCCCGCCAGCACCACGCTGCCACCACTGTTCAGCACGCCGCCTTCCTGGTGCGCCGGAGCACCATTCCCGTTGCCCACGCCCCCTGCGCCCGCGGCGCCCATGGGACTGCTTGGCTGCTCCGCCGCTGCCATGGCCAGGATGGTCATGGGGTCCCAGTCCGCCGAGCGTTTCTGGCCCAGGAGGCTCATCAACCGGTTGCTGCTGCCAGAGCCAGCGCCAGCCAGCTCCAAGGGGGCACCTGGGCCTGATGATGACGGGGGTCGCGCCTGCGCGTCATCTGCCGCTGGGCTGCTGCTGCGCGCCTGCCGGCTGCGGGCTGCCCGCCCTTTGAGGCGTGGGACCCAGTCAGGCACAGGCAAGCACACCTGCGCGCAGCAAGGACGTGACGCGCAGAGCACTGATCAAACCAGCTGCGCTCACCTCAGGGGTTAGTCGTCCCACACAAATGAACAGACGTCACAAAAACACACAGCGTGGTTTGTGGCGTCGCACCTGGCATCCCTTGTCATTGCCGTCACCCAGCTCCAGCTGCAAGCACGCCGCCATGTCCGCTTCGGCGTCGTCAGACGAGGTGTCATCCTCCTCAGCCGCCCCGCCCTCAACAGCTCCGCCTCCAACAGTGCCGGCAGCGGCTGGCCCAGCTGCAGCGCTCCCGGGCGCAGCAGCGCCGCCCCCTTGCTGCATGCTGCCTGACGCCGTCTCAACCGTGGCGTCCTCCATAATCGCATCGCCCCGATCAGCAGGGCAGCCAGCCCCACCCGCGCTTGGAGATAGAGACCCTGGTTGCCCTGCACCTGAAGTGCACTGCTGTGCGCCCGCAGCACCATCACACCGCTGCTGCTCATCGCCGCCGTAATCCAAACCGTCTGGCTTCGTCTCGCCTCCGGCATGCCTTGGGCTTGCTGCGCACCCTCCGCCTTGCGCGTCTTGCTCCTCTGAGCAGGTGGTGGGCTGCAAGTTGTTGCAGCTGCGGTTGTCCGGATGTGGCAGGCACCGCGACAGCGGGCCGTGCGGCAGGCGCTCCCGCTCCTCCGGCTCCTCCTGCTTGATGGCAATGCTGGCCAGCCCCATGCTGCCATCGGTGAGACGCGCAGCAGCCGCTGCTGGTACCGGCCGGGGATCGTCCCTGGCCATGATTGTTGTCATGGCCCAAAGCGAGGACACCGCGGCAGCACGCTCGCGCCGCAGCGAGCCTTTGCCTCAGGCGCCCACGTCTAGGTGCCGCCCAGGCGCACTCGGGGCCCCTGCGTTGTGTGGAGGCGCGCGGT
>QAXK01000818.1:0-12593 GCA_004335735.1 Chlorella sp. KRBP
CCCGGCGCTCCCCGATGCTCCCCGCATCAAGCCATGACTCATGTCCACACGCCTTGTGCTTACCTGTGCCTCATCCAGGTCGGGGATGGACATGCTCCCGTCGCACCTGTTGCTGCAGAGATTAGCTGGGGCCCATGCCGGCGCACCTTCTTATCTTACACAGCAGGTGTTCTTATGGATTTGCAAGGGGCGCACGCAAAGAAGCACGTTGAGCACGAGTGGTGTAGCAATGCACCTCAGCAAACATGCACAGTCGCCACGCACAGGTGCAAGCATCCGTTGCACAGCCGCCACTTTCACGTGGCCGCCTGGGCTGCCTTGAGCACTGCTCACAACAAGCTGGTGTGTGCACGCGACACGGTAGACCAGCAATATAAACCCAATAAGCCCGCACAAGAGTGGGTCCGCACAAGGAGTCCGCCGCCGCGTCATCACGTCATCACGCCCCCACCAGCTCGCCCACTCCCTTGGCATTCGCCCGCCGGTTGGTGCCCACAGCTTCAGCAAAGCGCTCCACCTCGGCTGCCGCGTCCGCCGTGCTCAGGCCGTGGCGCAGCACCAGCCAGGAGGCCAGCACCTTGCCCGTGCGCCCGGAACCGCCCCAGCAGTGCACCACCACCTGCGCCGGTGTGTGTGTGTGTGTGTAGCTTGCAAACGGGGCTTCAGGCCGCATCAACCAAGGCAGCACGGATCAGTCAGCGTTGAAAGATTAAGAGCCGCCCCAGCAGTGCACCACCAACTGTGCGAGCGAGTGTTGGACATTGTGCACCTGTGCGGAAGCTGCTGCTCCGGCAATGTGGCCCTCCATGCGCCTTCTCTGTCTCGCTCCCTCCACAGCACCTCAGCGCTCTGCTACCCATCACTCCTGCTCCTCCCACCCTCCCTCACCCGCACCTAGAGCCTCCGTTCGACCCTCTCTTCCTCTCTTACTCATTTCACCAGTATGAGATCTCTTCAGCCCCAACCCGCACCTTGTCTCCTGCAGCCTCGGCATCCCGCACTTCGGCCTCGATCAGGCGCATGGCCGCCTTGAGGTCAGGGGCGCCCTCCAGCGGCACGTTCAGGGCACGCATGCCGAGGGACCTGCATCAAATGCGAATCGCTTGCTCATGAGCGGTACATGATTCCGGAGGACTGCGCACGCGTACGCCCCACAGCTCTCAGCACCCTGAATGCGCACATGCTGCACCCTGGCGCACCTGCTGTCCCCTGGTGCCACCTGCTGCCCCCAAACACTCACGGCAAGAGGTCGACGGGCGTCGTCTCAAAGTCCTTGAGCTCCTCCGGCCCGAGCAGGCCAATCACGCGCTTGATGCCCTTGTCCTGCATGAACTGCGCCCACTCACGTACTGCAACAGGCGAGAGAGCGAGCACCCGTGAGGCCGGGCGTGCAGGCGCACCCCGCAGGCGCTCTCCCCCCACAACATTTAGAGCTCACCCTGGGCCTCTGTGACCTTGCCCTCTGACCCCGGCGCGCCAGCGTCGGACCCAGGCCGCACAGCGCCGTGCAGGACGTCGTCCAGGCCTGAGGTGCACGGGTGAGCGAGATGCTGGCAGCGCCATCGTGAGCGGCGGCTGCTGCAAGGCGCGAACGATAGCGCACTACGCATCATAGCAATGCGCGCACTTGATGCCTTGCCGAAGTTGTAGTTGGAGCGCACGCCATCGTTGAGCGTGTGCTTGCCGGCGGCCATCGCGAGCCGTCGTGGCCTGGTGCCAGTGGCGTTCGGCAGCCGCGTCGCGCCGGCCACGCGCTGGGTGATGGCGAGCATTGGCGCGGAGTGTGTGTACTTGCTGAAGGACGTCAGTACAATCAGTACGCGATCAGACCTGCATGAGGGGGCTCTCGATTGCATTCAGCATCCTACACCAAATCAGATCCCCAGCTCGTCCGGCAGCTGCTGCTGCTGTCCCACGCCCGTCCTCGGCGGTTGCCCCACCGCCCTTCCCCCTTCCTCCTCCTCATCCTGCCGCAACACGCTGTCCAAAAAGGTGAAGCCAGCCGCGCCAAACGCCCCTCCGCCCGCACCTCCACCGCCTCTGCCCGCCAACGCATCGCCCTGCTGCGCCGCCCCTAGCGAGGCGGGAAGGCCCTGGGGCGCGTACGCCAGCATCGGCTGCTGCTTCTGCTGCTGTTGCGGCTGCAGGTGCGGCGCACCTAGCTGCCCCGTCCCGGGCAAAGGCCCTGAGGTCGACATGTAGCCACCCTGCTGCTGCTGTGGTGGTGGCAGTGATGTGCCCTGGTACGGTAGCACCGGCACACCCTGCTGCTGCTGCTGTTGCTGCAGCTGCTGCAGCTGCGGCTGGTGCTGCTGAGGAGGCATGAAAACCGGCGTCCCTACAGGCTCGGACATCTGCAACAGCGGCCTAATCACGCCCGCACCTCCGCCTGCACCTGCACCTCCACCTCCACTGTGCTGCTGCTTGAACTGCGCTGCCATTGCCGCCGCCGCCGCCTTGGCCGCCGCAAGCGCCGCAGCGGTGGGTGCGGGCACGTTGTTGCGCTCGCCGCCGGATAGGCCCATTGCTAGCTCCACTGCGGAAAGAGGAGTGTGCCTGGGCTGTTGTGCAGGTGCTGCCGCTGTGGACGTTACCAGGTGCTGCTGCTGCTGGTACTGCTGCTGGTAGGTAGCATGCTGCTGCTGCTGCTGGGCTTGCTGCTGCTGCTGCTGGTGAGACTGCACCTGCTGCTGCGGGTGAGACTGCACGTGCTGCTGATACGCCGCCTGCTGCTGCTGCTGTTGGTGGTGCGCCTGGAGCTGGTGCTGCAGCGCCGGCGGCAGCAACGATCCCCCCGAGAACGACCCACCGCCGCCGCCGTGCCCTGTCGACCCTCCCGCAGCCGGAGGAGGGGAGGGTGAGGTGGGCTGGCTGGCCATGGATCCATGGCCTGATAAGGCCCCGCTGGCCCTCCACATCAGGTGGCTGCTGGGCTGCACCTCGGGAACACTGGGTGGCTCGCCACTCTGCTGGTGCTGGTAGTGGTGTTGCTGCAAGTGCTGCTGCTGCTGCTGCTGGCCGAACGAGGCCTGCATCGCCTGCTGGTGGTGCTGCTGGGCAGACAGCTGCAGGTTGCTGCTGCTCCTTCGCACCAGCGGCACCTGATACTGCCCCGCTACCACTCCTGTTGCCGGCCCCACTGCGGAGACTGCTACTGATGAGGCAAGAGGAGGAGCGGGAGAGGGGTGGGGCGGCGGGAGGAGGCTGGCGGTGAGGAGGTGGTGCGCAGGCATGTGGATGGAGGAAGCGCCGCTCGCCGTGCCGTGGTGGCTCGGAGCGCGGCTGTGGCCGGCACTGCTCCCACCACCACCACTCACATGGTGCACCTGCGAGCGCAGCCTCAAACAAGCAGCATGCACTGGCGTGACAGCACTGCTCCCACCACCTCCACTCACATGGTGCACCTGCAACTCATCATCATTGCATGGCGTTTGCGGCGGTTGCTGCCATGCTGCAGGTCAGGAGCATTCACACGCCTATGTCGGGAGGGGAAAAACAATTTGTCCATTGGCAGCATGATCATTGCAGCATCCTTTCTGCGTGGGGGACGTCAGGGTGCGCAGTCTCTCGCCTGATTCTCACCTGCAACTGCGGTGGCGGCAGCGGCAGTGGTAGTAGCCCGCCAATCGCGCCGGCTGCTGTCATGACGGAAGGAGGCAGCAGAGATGGCGGCGGTGGTGGTGGTGGGGAGGGGGTGGTGGCTGCGGTGCTGCCGCTGGCAGCTGGTGCTGCTGCGGCGAGCACAGAGAGAGGAACGAGTGAGGGTGGTGGCGGTTGAGGTGAGGGAGGGCGGATGGCGTAAGCGGAGGTGTAAGGGTGGGTGGCGGGGGCCGTGGGCAGCACGCCTGAAGAGGGGCCTGATGATCCTGACGTGTGGAGGGTGGTGCTGGCGGCAGTGGCGGCAGCATTGCCACCCATGGTGGAGAAGAAGGGCTGGAGTGGTCTGCCCGCCACGCCCACTGCTGCTCCACCACTTCCCTGCGCATACTGCTGCTGGTGCTGTGGATGCTGCTGCTGTAGCTGCTGTGGAGGTTGTGGGTGTGTGTGGGAAGGTGGCGGTAAGGTCGCTTGTCCAGCAGGAGAGAAGAAGGGCTGCAGGGTCCTGCCTTGCGGCCCTCCACCAGACACACCTCCACCACCATGGTGCTGCCCTTGCTGCTGTCCCTGTCCCTGCTGACCCTGCTGCAGCGGCGTGATCGTCGTCACATCGGCAGGGGAGAAGAAGGGCTGGAGGGCTCGCCCCGGCACACCCACCGCGCTGCCGCCGCTGCCAGGTGGCTGCCTGTGCATGGGCGAAGAGGAGGCGGGGGAGCTCACCACCTGCTGCTGCTGCTGCTGCTGGTTTCCATCAACAGGCGAGAAGAACGGCTGCAGCGTCCGCCCAGCAATCCCCACCGCCGCCGCCGCCAGCGCCTGCGGTGCAGCAACCTGCTGCTGTTGCTGTGGTTGGTGCTGCTGCTGCAGCATGTGCACGGCTACGCTCGCGGCCCTCAGCTGTGCCTGCTCCTCCTCCGCCTGGCTTGGCTGCCTGTGAAGCGAGTGCTGCGGGGTGAGTGCTGCTGGCCCTGAACTGCCTGCTGTCCGTAGCAGTGTTGCTTGAGCGTCGCTAGACTGCTTCTGGAGTGGTTGTTGTTGCGGTTGCGGTTGCTGCTGCTGGTGGCTGTATGGGAGGGGGCCGGATGTTGAGGAAGGCATGCCACCTCCTCCTCCTAGGATGGGCGTGGGTGTGGTGGCTACGGGCGTGACGTTGTTGAGGATGGAGGTTGGGGTGGCCATGTGCGAGCCCCCGTGCAGGGTTGAGGAGGCGCCCAGAAGCATGCCCACGCCTGGGAAAGGTAGGCTGCCCGGTGGTGGGCTGGGCTGCTTTGTTAGTTGCAGCTGGTGCGCTGCTGTGGGTGTGGTGGTGGTGGCGGTGGTGGTGGTGGGCGGCGCATGCCCTATGGTAGGGTTTGGTGGGGGTGGTCCCATGGGCTCGTGGAGCATCGAGGCAGCTGCCACGATTTGTTGGGAGAGGGCGGTGGGGGGCGGGGGAGGGGGAGCGGAAGGGGAGGGGGGCCGAGCGGAGAGGCTGGTTGCTGGACTGAGCCTGCTGCTGCCGGTCTGCTGCTGCTGCTGCTGTTGTTGTTGTTGTTGCTGTTGTTGATGCAGCAGTTGGGCGGGGAGCGAAAGCTGCTCTGGCGGGGGGCTCTGGTGGTGCTGCTGAAAAGGCGGTTGGAGATGCGGTTGGAGGTGCGGTTGGGGCGGTTGCAACGGTTGGAGGTGCGGTTGGGGCGGCTGGAGGTGAGGTGCTCGAGCACCTTGGGCGTAAGAGGAGGAGGAGGGAGGCAGCAGGGTGGAGGGATGGTGGAGAGGGCTGCCAGCAGACGGCACGGCGGCGGCGGCGCTGATTAGGGCTTGCGGCAGCTGCATGGGCGGGGGCGGTGGCGAGGGCGAGGGTCCGGTGCCCATGATGACGGATGATGAGTTGGAGCCTCCGTTGGCGCTGCCGGCTCCATGCGGTGGGGTCCTATGCCCTAAGGAGGCGGGAGCGTCATGGGGCGGGGGGTGGGAAGGCTTGCGGGCGGCCTGTGCGGGCAGCGCACCGCCTCCTCCGCTTGCTGAGGCTGCGAGTTGTGGGAGCGCGTGTGCGCTGGGGTCGCGGGACATTGCCCGAGACGAGGGCATGGACGCCTGCACATGCAAACCATGTGCATGCATTGCGCATCCGCTGTGGCATTGAATCTCGCGATGTGCCAAAAGCTGCGGCTGCACCTTCTCCAAGAGACCAGCCGAGAGCCAACCAACCTCCTCCACTCGGTGACTGCAACTGCAATAACGTTCTTATCACCTGTGACACAGGCCCCACGCCCGCGCTGGCCCGTCGCAGCATCCCCTCATCCACCAATGGCGGAGGCAACCCCGCCCCTGCTGCGGCCATCCCTAACGCTCCCCCGGCGCGCAAGTCGCCCAGCCACTGCTCCAGAGGGAGGGTCCCTTCTTGGTGCTGCTGCTGCTGCTGCTGCTGATATGCCAAATGCTGCTGCTGCTGCTGCTGGGCTTGCTGCTGCTCCTGGTGGCCCTGTGCACCAGACAGTCCCAAGGCGGGAAGCGTGTGCCCCGCACCCTGCTGGTGCTGGTGCTGCGCCTGCAGCTGCTGCTGCTCCTCCTGCTGGTGCTCCTGCAGCTGCTGTTGCTGCTGCTGGTGGTGAACCTGCAGCAGCTGCTGCTGCTGGCGCTGGTGCTGGGCCTGCAGCTGACGCTGCTGCTCCTCCTCCTGCTGCTGCTGCTGCTGCGGTGCTTCGCCGTCGTGCTGTGCGTGCTGTGAGGCCATGACCACGTCATCCGCACCGCCACCACCGCCGCTTGTGCGCATGGGTGAGGGCGCTGCCGCTGCGCCCTGCATGGGGGCTTGCGCGTCCTCCACCTCCATGGGCGTGTGGCTGGTGGTGGCCACGGCGGCGGTGGCGGGTGGGGCGAGGATGGCCTCTGCCTGAGCCGCCACATCTGCAAGACACAACACATCCGCTCACAATTGAAAACTGTGAGGCATCTGTTCGCCAGGAATGGGGAGAGCATGACACAAAAGCCATTGCCTGAGCCTGCACATCTGCAAGACTTCACACCGGGCACGCTGGGGTGCCCTCACGAGTTGGAGAATGTGGGCATCTGCTCGCCAGACGTGACACCCAAGGCCTCAGCCCGGATGCATTCACCCTGAACCCCCAAACCGCCACCATGACTCACCCTGCATGGCGGCGTCGAACTCGCCCACCGCCCTCTCCAGGTTCTGCAGCGCCATACCACTGACTGCCTGAGCTAGCGCCTGCTTCCCCGCCGCCCCCGACAGCGCCCCCGCCACCTTGACCGACGCCCGGTGCAGCCAAAACAGCACGCGCTGCGCCCGCTGCGCCTGCTGTGCCTGCTGCGCCTGCTGAGCTGCACGCTGCACCTCCCCTCCGACCATCCCCCTCACACCCATCCCCTCTCGACTCCCCCTCTCCCCATCCCCCAACCGCTGCAGAGGTGTTGCCGCCGCCGCCGCCAAATCAGAGCTCGGTTGACGCGACACCCGTGCAGCTGCCGGCGCTTGCCCCTGCCCGCTGACCCCCCCGGCCCTCCCACTGGCTGCACGACCCATCCCCGACAGCACCGCTGGCGGCGGCGGCAGCAGCGCATGGCACTCAGCCAACGGTACAAACCCCAACAGGTCCGACTCCTCTGGCAGCAAGGGCTCGCAGGGAGGGTTGTGCATGGCCTCATGCAGCATAAGCCCTAACTTGGGTCTCGCCGCTGACGCCCCTGCCGCCACTCCGCCCGCCGCACTACCTGCTGCTCCGGGTTGCGCGGCAAACGAGGTAGTAGTGGTGGTGGTGGTGGTGTCGGAGGTGATGTTGGAGGTGGTGGAGGGGAGGGAAGCTAGCATGCTAGCCAGGTGCTTGGCCAGCCGGGCTGATGCACGCCAAAAGGCGGCGCGGGCAGTGACCTCTGCCCATGCAGCTCCACCCTCGTCTAGCGGGTTTTGCTTGGCTGGCGATGGCCCCGGCTGCCCTCCTACTCCTGATCCTGCTGCTCCTGCTCCTGCTGCGGCGCCAGCATTCAGTGCGGCTGCGGGAGACGCTAGCAGGGAGACTGCCTGGGGCATGAGCGGCTCAGCGCTGCTGGACGCCAGCCAGCCCAGTAGCAAGTTGAGGCAGGACATCATCACGTCCACGCTGCCAGACCACTGCCCCGCCCCTCCTCCCGCTGCCTGCCCCGCTCCACCCGCAACGCCTCCGCCGCCACCGCTACCTGCCGCCGCGCCACTGCCACCACCACTGCTGCAGATGGACAGAGAGAGGCACGCCGCCGCCTCCAGCAGCGCAGTGAGCGCCCACCTCCTCAGCACCGGCTGCTGCTGCCGCAGCAACGCATCCCCTCCTTGCCCTCCCGCCGCCGCCGCCGCCGCTGCCGCTGCAGTATTCGGTTGCCCCATGCCGGTGTCCATACCTCCGCCCGCCGCTCCACCCAGACCCACCCCGCCCGCGCCCGTGGACAGCCAGTGCGTGAGAAAGACCAGCACCACCGACAGCTGCAGCAAGGGCGAGTTGGGCGGCACCATGCCCAGCCCTAGGCCTAACCCTAGCCCACCGCGGGCGTTGCCGCCGTCGGCGCTGCCGTTGCTCGTGGTGGTGGTGGCGGTGGTGTGTGTCAGCTTGGTGGTGGTGGTGATTGCGGTGGGGGTGGGGTCGTGGGTGGCGGTGGTGCGGGAGGGGGGCGAGGGGGAGGTGAGGCGGCGCTGCAGCTGCATGAAGCTAGGGTCTGCGAGGGCTTGGCGTAGGGCGGCGGTGCATGCGGTGCGGACTTCTGGCAGTGCCTGTGTTGGCAAGTGTGCAGCGTCATGGGGCAAAGAGCAAGCAAGCGGCCACGTTGTTGGCAGCGGGTGCGTGCTGTTGTGCGGGGCTGCGTAGGGAGGCCCTGTGTGCGGATGCCCTGTTTGCTTCATGATCATGATATGCAGAGTGTGGCCCGGTTTCTGCAAGACGGTGAGTTTGCGGCCGGCCTCATGCAAGCGTGCGACAGCAAGCGGGACTTGGGTGGGACTTACAGGGATTGAGCATCACTGGTGTACACACACCTGGAGGTTAATACAGTCATAGAGCAGGCCTGCCAGTGATTCTAGAGCTTGAAGCGTTGATGCACACACACCCGTGCTGCCTTGGTTACCACGGCTGGGCCGCTCCGTTTGCAAGCGCACACACACACACCTGGAGGTTAATGCGGTCGTAGAGCAGGCCTGCCAGGCGCACGGCGCGCGCAGTGAGCTGCTGGTGCAGCTGCGCGGGCGTGGGGACGGGTGAGCCCAGGGTGGTGGAGCTTGGGATGGGCGGCAGCTGGCTGTACCTGCAGGCGCACCAACATGCGTGTGTCAGAGCACAACACAAGCAATCGATGCACTTAATGGATTGCCTTGGCTTGGTTGGCGCCCAAAACAACCAAGCCCATGGCTTGCTTTGCCCTTGGGTTGCAAGGGCCCTGACGCCCTGGCGGAGGCGTGTGTCAGAGCACACAAGCACTCAGTGGACTGCAGGACTTGCGCCCTGTGGATTGGTTTGCTGGGCCATGTGCACAGAGGGGGGGATCCCACAGGGCACGGTATGCCAGAAGTGGCTGTGCTTCACACACTGCCTCACACACAGTGCACCTGTTTCGGTTGCTCTCTAGATGCAGCCACGCAATCACATGACAAAGCTGTGCGAAACCTGCTGTGGTTGCTCTCAAATGTGCATGAGTGCAGGTGCCAAAGGCGCACCTGTTTCGGTTGCTCTCTAGCAGCAGCAGCAGGTTGTCCCTGGCAGTCCCAAAGGGCGACGAAACGCCCAGCGCACGGCAGTAGTAGTAGACCTGAGCACAGGGGCACGTACGCGGGTTGGGACAGCGCACGCCAGAGCAAACAGTTGCATCGGGTGATGGCTGCGTGCTCGTCCGTGTTAAGCTGATAAGCCTGGTGGATCGCGGTGGGGGCACGTGTGAGCGTGACGAGCGTTGCGAGCACTCTTCGTTCCACCGCAATCATCACCACCTCCGCTCACCGCCAGCAGCTCCTGCTGGCTGAGGTACGCCATGACGGCCAGCTGGTTGAAGGGGTTGCCTGATGAGGGCACCACACGCGCCGCCACCTGCGGTGTTGGTTGAGCCCACACTTTGATATTGGCATCTGCTTGCCAGACATGGCTGTACCAGATGTAAAGCTCAACACGCAGCACACACGTGACCCACGGATGAGGGCACCACATGCGCCGCCACCTGCAGTACGTTGAGCCTCACAAGCGCACACGTGACCTGCCTGCTGTGCATGCCAAGCACCCACATCCAGCTGTCGGCAACATGCAATGCAATGAAACTAAGCACGCGCCTGACCCACGGCGCGTGCAGGCTGCCCGCACTGTTTCATTCAGCGCTGCAGCCTGTGTGCCCAGCTACAGCTACAGGTGCCGGCGCCCAGCAGTGTGGAGATGCAGCCAGCGCATGCTGCCGCGTGCCCCAAAGCTGCTGCGTGCACCACAGCAGGCGGCCTGCTTTCCTCTTTCTCTCTCTCTCTCTCACCTGGTACCAATGCACTGCTTCGCCCTGCTGGTGCGCCTGGTCCAAAAGGTCAGTGAGGCGCGCCTGCGTGCACCGAGTGCAATTCAACCAGATGATGGCAAGGACAGGAGAACAGCTGTGGCAGGAGGACCAGGCAGCCACTGCCAGGCATGTTGCAGCAGTGCAGCACTCGCCGTGCTGCCTCTTCCACACTGCAGAGCATCCCCAAGTGCATCCCCAGATCCCCAAAGCATCGCGAGTCATCGTGCGCGGTGCTGCTGGTGCCACCATCACGCATCCTCACCCGCACCTGTGAGTGGTAGCGGCTGATGTCACCCAGGTAGATCAAGCACCGGTGCACTGATGGACGGCAGTCACGCTGACCCATTCCTGCCGCCGCCCCTCCCGCCCCGCCGCCGCCTCCATGCGGAGACTGCCTCTCCCCCGCTGCGTCCTGTTGTGCTGCAGCACCACCCATTCGGTTGAGGGTGGCTGCCACCTGCGCCGCCACCTGTGCCGCCGTGCCGGGGTCCAACTGCACGACAAAGGGACGAGGTGTGACGTGTTCGTTTCGTTGCATGCTGCCGTCAGCGGGCATGGCTGCTTGGCAGTGGCTCTCTGGCAGGTCACAACGTGCACAGCATCATGTGCTTGGTGCTAAAAGCACCCTGGTGGCATCTCAAGGCTGCCTGGTGTCCTCCCCCGCTGCTGCGTGCTGCCCCCTGCACCTCACCACGCTGTATAGCCCTGCCCACCGCATCAATATCGCACCAGCACCTGCATGTTCGCACTCACTGCTGCACCACCACCACCCACCTGCATGTCCACGCCCACGTCACCATAAGCCGCCTGCAGGCGCGCCACCAGCGCCTTGTACCGCAGCGAAGCATCGGACAGGAAGGAGCGGTACGCTGCCGAGGCCTTGTCCAGCTGCACACACGTAAGGATGACAGCGCACAACGTGGATACTGTTGCAGCGCGCCGCTGACGCGTTGTCAAGCACAAGGCAGAGCATGGCAGCCTGGCTGGTGCACACCAGTGTTCCACAGTTTACTGCCCGCTGGCAACCCCCCCAACCTCACCTTTTCCCTGGCCTCCTCCGGCGTGACGCCAGCCCGCGCCACCTGACCACTGGCGATGCCCGCCGCCTCCTTGATGCGCACGCGGAACTCCTCAATGGGACGGTAGTAGCACGTCTTCCAAAGGGACTGCTCCACATCGTTGGCCTGCACGGACGGACAAGGCGGGCAAGACACGGCACGTGCTGGCCCCGCCATCACAAGCACCTAAGGGACTGCTCCACATTGTTGGCCTGCACGTGTGTGTAGTCAAGGCAGGCAACACACGGCACATGCTGGCCCCGCCAGCACAAGCACCCTGGATCAGCTGCTGCCGTGCGTGAGGTGGCGCATGTCGCAAGTCGGTGAGGAGAGCGTGCCCGTGCCCGTGCCGCCAGCCACGGGCGCCCTCCTGGCTCATAGACACCCTTCCAGAGCTGGGCTGAAGCTGCATGCCGCATGCTGGTCTCGTGCCAGAGTCTCGTCAGAGCCGGGTCAGCGACGCTCACGCCACAGCATCCACAATTCAACGCATGCTGCACGAACAGGGTAGTCGGGGCACCATGCTGGCACAGCCACGAAGCTGCTTGGTCTCCACCAGCACTACCCGCGGCGCCAAGCAGATCGTCCCCCTGCCCTGCCTGCACGCCCTGGCAAGGCCTCTGCAGCCCCCTGGAAGCCTTTGACAGCTTGACTGATCACCGCATTGCCCTCCCACTGATCAGCACGCGTCGTGGTGGACCGTGGTCCTTCAACGAGTCCATCGGCACCAGTGGCGACGCTCCTACATCGGACGCCATCGTGCCTGCTGCAAGCGTCCCATCCGATCGCAGCGCCTCACCTGCGCAAACGCGTAGTCCTCGAACAGCGCGTTCTCGTAGGCTTCTCGCACCGACTTGCGCAGGTGGCGCACGGCCGGATCGTAGAAGCCCTTGCTGCGCAGCTCCGCGCGCAGCCGCTTCTCGTACTCGATGGCCAGGCGCCAGGACTCGCACCGCTGCTGCACCATCCCTCTCTCCTCCAGCGTGGGGGGACGAGCCCCCACTGCTCTCCAAGCTCCAGCAGCTGCTAGATGGGCTGGTGGATGTTGGGGGCTGGTGATGGTGGAGCCTGAGGGGATGGCCTGAGGGGCCTGCGCTACGGCTGCAGAAACGACGCATGGCGGCGGTACTGCACCCCATCAAGCGTCGAACGGTGAGAGCGCAGCAGAGCGTGGATGAGCGTCGGCACTCCCACTGGCAACGCAGTCGCCCCAGCGCCGCCATCGGAGCAGCTGCACAGACTGCAGGGTACCTCACAGCCGCACGGCCACACGCGCACGTCCGGCACCAAGATGGCGGAGGACGCAGCAGCAGCTGAGGGGCAGAGTGCTCACGGGCCCCCGAAGCGCAGGGGCACCTTCAGGGAGCAGGGCGTGACAATTACCATCGAGGTGAGGCGGGGCGCCACGCGGCAGATGCGTCATCGGGCGGGCGGCATTGCGGTGCCCACACT
>QAXK01000820.1:0-27557 GCA_004335735.1 Chlorella sp. KRBP
CATCATCGTCATCACTGCATGGTGTTCACGACAGGTGTCATGATCCTGCAGCCGTCACAAAAGATCGCGTGAGGCAGGCCTCGCCAAGTAAAGTGTGAACAAGTGTGTGTGGATGTGGCCGGGAGTGCAGCACGGGCGCATGGGCAGGCCAGGTGGAGAGGCGTCAGGTGGCGCTGGTGCGGTGCAGCACACTGTGGCAGTCACTTGCTGCTGTTGGCCTCGTCGAGTGCCTGGTGGTGCGATGGTTGCGTGAGGTGACAGTGGCTCTCTCGACTCATGACGCGTGCATGGCGTGTTGCTGCAGGGCGCGGTGCTTGCTCTGGCCATCGCCAGCTCAGCCCTGGTCAGCGGCGGGCAGGACAACACCATCCGCGTGTGGAACTTCAACCAGCAGGCCCAGATCTTCATGTCCCAGGCCATCATCAGCAAGGAGGAGGGCGGGCACTACACCAGCGTGCACGCGCTGTGCGTCATGGGCAACGTCATGTTTTCCGCAGACAGGGCCGGGAACATCGTGGTGCGTCGCTGGCGTTGCTTTGGTGGGGCGGCGCGGGCGCGGGCAGCGGCCTGGGGAGGGTCTGGGGAGGGCAGGGATACAGGTGTTGACCTCTGCAGGTGCACAGTGGGGTGGGGTGTTGTGGTTGGCGTGGTTTCTGCGGGCCAGCGTTGCTTTCAGGCGGTGCGGCTGTTGATTGACGCGTGTGACTTGGCATGTGGCGTGCGCATGTGCAGGCGTGGGACCTTGCGTCTGGCAAGCCTGTGCAGCGGCTTGAAGGCGCGCATGGGGACCAGCCCGTCATGCAGCTCCTGGCCTTTGAGGTGCGTTGGGTAGCCGTGCTGGGCGCTTGGGTGCCTGGGTAGGCAGCATCCAGCATCAGCAAGCTGTCTGGCGACAACAGCAGCCCTGTGCATAAGCAGCAGCAGCGATTGGATTGATAAGCAGCGTATCGGTGGCGACGCCACGCGTGTGTGGCATGGCTTGCCCTTGTGTGTGCACGCGCACTGTGCACCGCAGAGCTTCCTCCTGTCTGCCGGGTTTGACGGGCTCATCAAGGCGTGGCAGCTCAACGAGCAGCCGCTGCCGGGGGCCGTGGTCAAGAATCAGCCCGAGTTTGTGTTTGACAAGGACAACCCGGATGGGAGCGGCGACCAGTCAGGGCCACAGGGCGGTGGAGGAGGTGGAGGCGGGGGCTTTGGCGGCAGGCAGCGGAGGGTGAGAGGTTGCAGGGACCGGCGGGATGCCGCGACAGGGGATTGGCATGGCTTGGCAGGAGGCGCGCAGTCACTTGGCACCGCACCCAGCTGCTAGTACTCGCTAGGCAGCATAACTCATGCTCTAGGTCGATGATGTCTGCGTAACAGTCCCGCGATGATTGCTTGTGATCGCAGGGGCGAGGCAGGGAGCCCCTTGGCATCGTCACCATGTCTGGCACCACTGACCTGGCGGGCGTGCCCGTGCTCATGGTGGCGTACAACGGCGAGTCGTGCGTTAGGCTCTACCAGCTACCCGACTTCCAGTCAAGAGGCGTGCTCACACCCGTGAGTTGCTATGGCACGCTCTCGTTCGCTCCTGCTCGGCACACAGCTGGCAGCAGATGTGTGCCAGCGCGCAGCACAGGGCGGCAGGGTGCGCACGCAGCGCAGCATCCTCCTTGCATTCAGGAGAGGACGGATGGGGCTCCTCGAGCGCGAAAGCGTGGCGTCACATCCTGCTGCTGGTGCTGCTGGTCGTCTGTGTGTGTGTGTGTCGAGCTTTACATCTGGCGCGGTCATCTCTGGCAAGCAGATGAGCACAGATAATCATCATCACGCACACAACCCTGGGCTACCCTCAGCTCCCCCGCCGCTGTGTGTGCGTTTGCTGCCCCCGCAGGTGGAGGACGTGCGCGCCTTGGGCTCAGTAGCGGGCACCGTCATGCTCACGGGTGGCAGCGCCGGCAACGTGCGCGTCTTCCAGTGGACGGCGGCAACGGGGCTGACTGGGGCATCGGCCATGCCCGCACTCACAGGCTAGGGCGCTCCAACCCCAAGGACACGCGCCTCGCCTGCACTGACTGGCTAGGGCGCTGGCCTGGGCGTGCATACAGTATATGCACAGACGGGCTCAGGCTGCCACTGATTGACCGACGCCCACTGACACGTTCAGGCGCATTTTCTACGAGACAAAAGCGAACCAACCAGTCCGCCGTGTTTAGATAGATTGGACTGCACAGCACGGCTCTCTGCCCTGTGCCGACATGCATGAGGGCCTGGGCTGCTGACCGGACGACTCATTGTTGCGCTGGTGGGGCGGCACGCGTTGCCTGACGTGTCCCTGTTGCTCCACCTTTACCTTGACGGACAATGGGATGGCTGCTCAAGTTGCCCACTTGCCCTTCCGCCCTCTTGGCCTTGCACGTCCATGGCTGCGGCAAGCGTGCCCGGTCCTGGCGGGTTGCAATCTCCAAAAAGAATCACCAGCATGTTCCTCTCGCTCCTCTCGCTCGCAAAGCTCTCACCCACTACTCAGAAAATGTCTATCCTGCGGCAGCGCGCTAGAGTTGGGGTCACAATGTTCAGGTGTGCAAATAAAGCACGTCAGCAGAACCGTTCTACACATCGTACGGGGTGGTGAGTCAAATCGTGATTCGCGGGGTGATCACGGTGGGCACAGCGGCACTGCTGAGATATGCGCGCACACGGCGAGAGTCAGGGAGCCCTGGCAGCGCTCCACTTTGGGGTCATTCAGGTGTCGTAGCTAGCGCAGCACACCTGGCTGCAAGCGCGCATCTACACAAGGAGAACCCACCACTCCACCAGGCAGCACCTCTCCTCCTCCTCCTACAAGCCTGCCTTCAGCTTCCTCTCTCCCTTCTCCTTTCTTCTGCCCAAACAGCACCAAGCATGACGGCGAAAACGGCGGCGAAAACGGCGAAACACCGAGCCACCAGCGCATGTGCCCTGCAGACTATCACACGCGGAAGGTGCTTCCAAAGCCCAGGATACCGCCGCCCTTTGGATTCTTCCCTGCTGACCCCAACAAGTGATGCCTGGGGCTGTTCATCCCCCCATTCGCATCCCCATCCTGCCCCCCGGACGCCCCATTCATCCCTCCCGCCCCTCCTGTCCCGTTGGCGCTGCCGCCGCCGCCGCCAGCGGGCGCCGCGCGCGGAGAGAGCAGCGCCCGCTGCCACTCCTTGATGGCGCTGTCGTGCCGCTGGTCCCGCTCCCGGTCCTTTGCTGAGCTGTCCACCTTGAAGCGCTTTTTCGCGGTCGAGTAGAGGGCCACCCCCGTGAGCGTGATGAGGTAGCCCAACGCGCCCTGGGCAGTCACCACGTTGCGGAACACGAGGACAGAGACGCCCGCCGCCACCACGCCCTTGGCGTTGCCCAGCACCTGTGCGTACGAGTGAGGGAGGCAGGTGGCGAGCGGGTGCGGCGGTCGCAAGTGTAGGGCGTGTGCGAAATGACATGGCGCTGCTGGTGGCGTGTGCAGCAGCCGTCTCTGCTTGCGGCCCAGCTGCTTCATCAAAGCCCCGCTCCGCTGCCGGTGGTGTTTCCCCCTTTCCTGCGGGACCTCCATTTCCTCTGCTGATGAGCTGCCAGGCACTCCCGGGGGGTGGAAAGGGAGAGGGGAGCCTGCACGCACCTGCAGCGTGAGCGCGCTGGTGCACTTGGTGACGAGGAAGTTGAGCAGGTTGGTCATGTACGCCAACGCCGCGTTGACCAGCATCCACCTGCGAGGATGTGATGTGATGCGATGGGAGCGACGCAGGTCAAGCGAGCAGCCAGTGCGCCAGGCCCTCTCCAAAGCTGCCCAACCTCCCTCCACCGTCCCTCCCGACCCACACCCCCGAGCCCCTGACCGACTGCTGCACCCAACCCATCTCATCCTGCCCGCCCCTCCACCCCGCCCTCCTCCCCCTGCCAGCTCCCCGCCCCCCGCTGACCTCTGACATCTCCCCGCCCTGGCTCACCAGAGGAAGTGGTTGTTGGTGTTGTAGATGGTGACCGCCTCCCTCCACGCCGTGGGCTCCATGATGAGCACCGTGGGCACCAGCATGGCCGAGCAGAACGCGCTCATGTAAAAGAGCAGGCTCATCGGGTCGAGCTTCTCTGTGGGGTCTGTCATCAAGATGGACTGCACCACGGTCTTGAGCGCGCGCCCTGCTGTGGCGCTGATGCAAAAGATGAAGCCCAGCACGTGGAAGAGCGGCTCGCCTCCGCTGGCCACCACCACGCCGCCCATGACGGGCACGAGCGCGAGGTAAGTGAGGAAGCTCTCCCTCGCCCCCTGCAGGTGGCACCAGAAGAGCATGATGAACTCAGGCCTGCTGGTGGAGTGCTGTGGAGCACCACCTGCAGGGCGCAGGGCGCACCTGCAGGCCGTAGGCGAGGAGGGCGGTGAAGAAGGGCGTGGTGGCGCCCACGGCCTGGTTGAAGGACACGGGCAGGTACCTGCGGCATGGCGGATGGCGGCACTGGCCAAGCGGTGGGGATGCTGCTGCGGGGGTGGTGCGGCGGGTGCGCGCCGTGCTCTGCGCTCCCCAGGTGCACGCACTGGAGCGAGGCGTTGCCCAGGAGGATGGTGCTGCAGAAGATGAAGGCCAGCAGCCCAACCTTGACGGTCTGCTGCGCAGACTTGAGCGGCTTGAGCGGCATCGCGATCGATGCCGCTGCCCCCATCAGCACGCAGGCCGTCATGTGCGAGAGCGTCAGGAACACCTGCACGACGACGCCGTGCGCTCAGGCACGCGTTCGGCTGCGCGGGCGGGCCTCGTGGCACCTGGAGCGAAGGCAGGTGGCGCTGCAGCAAAACAGCTCCCTCGGGGAGTCCGCACCGGCTTGTTGAAGCCCGTGTGCGAGAGCAGGTACTTGTTGCCGAGCACCACGAGGATGTTGCAGGCATACCAGCACGCGACAACGCCGATGGTCACGGGCAGCGGAGTCTTCTCCGGTGGGCCGTGGCCGCCTCCTCCTGGCTCCGAGGCCGTGCCCATCTGCGCCGCAGCAGCGCTGGAGCCACGCTGCTGGAGGAGTTGCGGGGTCCTGGAGGATCGCTTCGGGCCGAGGAGGAGGACTCGCGGGGCCCTGCAGCTGCTCCTCGCGCACGCTGCTGCAGGCGAGCGAAGGAGGCGGAGAGCCACGACGGACGTTGTGTGCGACTTTGCCGTGCTTTGACCTTGACCAACCGAATTCGGTTGGTGGTTGCGATTGGGTCCAGGAAGCACATCTGGGGGGCATCAGCGTGCAGCCTGCCTCAGCTGTGCACTGGCCGGGCTGCGGTTGGGGCTGTGGGCGGATGGGCGTTGTACGCGGATCATCGCGTCACGTCTCCTGCCAAGATCAAGGATCCTCCATCCCAGGATCATCCATCAAGGACACCAGAGCGCTGGGCGGGCTGCAGGCCGTAGAAAGCAGGCGTTGTACGTGAGGCGTCATCGCACACGATCTCTTGCACTACCTCGGCAGAGCCTAAACATAGCGGTTCGGGAAGAACGTCTTGAGGAACTCGTGGTAGTTGACCTGCCCGTCGTGGTTCAGGTCCACACGCTCAATCATCTGCTTCATCACCTGCGCAACTCAGGGCGGCGGCAAGGGAACACGGGTCGCTCAAGGCTATGATGCCCTCGCATCACCAGGCCCCACACGCTGCTCGCAACACTCACGTCGTCCTTGACGTAGACGCCCAGGGCGAAGAACCCGTCGCGCAGCTCATCATACGACAAGTGCCCGCTGTTGTCTGTGTCAATGAACCTGCGCAACGGAAGTGGCAGCCACCCACCCACGAGTGTTGTGCTCCCCTGCAGTCCTGGTGCCACCAAGCGCACCAAGAAGCGGCTCCCCTCCCTCACTCCTCCCTCAGCAGCAGCAGGCGTTTTAGAAGCGCGCACCTGAAGGCCTCAAAGATGGCGTTGCCCGAGCTGGTGGCGCTGTGCGACCCGCGCGTGACGGCGTTGACGCGCGCCATGTCAATAGCCGCCGCCATGGTGCGCACCGACTTGAGGTCCTGGTTGTGAAGGTACTTGGCCACCTGCACACAAAGCCGTGATGTTTTGTTTGCATACCAGCAGTCTTTTGTTTGCATTCGGGACCAGCCGGCTGGCCCAAAGCTGGCCCCAGAGGAGGCACACCCAAGCGCCAGGAACGTCCAGCGCGGCGGGGCCGAGGTTGCTGCGCCCTGCTGGTGCAACGCGCACCTCCTCAGGCCTGGAGGTGGGTCCCGGCAGGCCCATGAAGCGCTGCATGTACGCGAGGGAAAAGAGCTCGACCACCTTGCGCAGCTCCGCCGTGCCCCAGTCCGACGCGCGCACGTAGCCCTTGCTGTCACTGTCCAACCTGTGTGACGAGGGCAGATGCACACCACAGGCATATGCGCGCATGCTTGTGACGACTCTGGATGCCTCCACAGGGTGGCAAGTCTGTGCCAGCTGCTGGGCTGGATGGACACCATGTGCCCTGCCCACCACGATGCTTGAACTGTGAACAGTGTGACGCGCACCTGGCAAACATGCGGTGTGCCTGCTCGAGCGAGAAGCCCAGCGCCAGCGCCGCGTCCTCCAGCTCACTCAGCGTGACCTTGCCGTTCTTGTCCTTGTCCATGTGCTGCGGCGGGAGGAGGGCAGCCAGGCGCCACGGGGGCACACGTGTGGGTGAGCGAGGGAGCTGGCATTTGCATCTGTTTCGACGCTCCTTGTGTGTGTGTGTGTCGAGCTTTACATTCGGCGCGGCCATCTCTGGCAAGCAGATCTGGCAAGCATAGGAGAATCATCATCACGCACCCCCCCCAAGGCTACCGCCAGCTCCCCCGCCGATGATAGTCCCACAACGTGCCGCCGGGCTTGGGACCTTTAGCATTAGGGACTGGTGTCCAGGAGCGACGTATCACGGGGGCAGCCCAGCAGCAGCGTGGGGCATCTCACCTGGAAGACGACGAGTGCGTGCCCGCGCGTGGGCTGGAAGGTCCTGAATGGGTTGGGCATGCCGCCGCGTGACCCAGGCCGAGAGCCGCCACGGGACGATGGGGCGTTGAAACGCGATGACGCTGCACACAGGTGTAGTGGACGCAGCACATGCCAATCCATCACCAACAGCTGGGTTTGTCTCTGTGACACTGTGTTGCACCACACTGGCACTGGCTGCTAGTGGCAGACGCCGCACCTGAGGTGCCTGGCCTCAAGGCAGCGCTGGCGTCCCTGCCCACGTCCACCTGGGCTGTGGTGGGCCTGCTGGCACTAGTACCTGGCCTGCTGCTCTGCGGCTGTTCATTTGGAACACTGCTACCTGACTGCGCTGCCGCCGCCGCCGCCGCTGCCGCCCCTGCGTCAGCTGTGCTGGGCCGGTGGGCCTGCAGCTGCTGTAGGCTGGGTGAGGGCGCGGTGCCGGGGCGGGCGCCTGTGGGTGACTGCGCTAGGTGCTGCTGCGGCTGCTGCTGTTGGCGGGAGGGGGGCGTGACTGGGCTGTGGAGTGCTTGCAGGTTGCTGGAGTTGACTGTGCTGGGGCTGATGGGTACCTGCACAGCAGGATGGGATGGGGCGAGGAACAGAGTTCACGACCTGCACGGTGTCCTAGTGCGCACATGCCACCTGCCCTGGTCAAGGTCCGCACGCCAGGCGCACACACCAGATGTATTTAAGGTCAGCGCGCACACAGACGCACGCACCTGCAGCTGCTGGAGTGAGTCGACTGACTGTGCCATGCGTGAGAAGCGCACGCTGCCTTGGTGATGGGCAGCCTGGCGCTGCGAAGGGGACGCGGCGGCGGCTGCTGGGGAGGTGGGGGCCGTGCTGCTGCTGCGCGACGGCGGCCGCACGTCCAGGGATGAAGGCTGCGGTGGCAGCAGGGGGGCACGGTCGGCACGTTGTTCAACGTCAGCAAGCGCACATGCAGCAGCCACCTTTTCTGCCGCAGCATCACCCCATCTCACCGGCTGCAGCGCGCCGGTGCTTGGCCGGGAGAAGGTGAGGCTTGACGCCACCTTTGGCCTGTACCCATACCCCTCACGCTTGCGCGTGAGCCCACCCAGGAACGAGTCAACCGTCATGCTGAGGGGCGCGTCGGCGGGGCGCATGCTGTTGCCGGCGGGCGACACTTGGAACACGCCGTCGTCCCACCCCACCTGTGAGCATGAAAGCGGTCCAGCGTGCGTCCAGCGTGCGTCCAGCGTGACCGTGCGTGTGCGGCAAGGCCACGCGGCCAATGGTATGCTCCAGACACCATCGCCACACCTGGTACCCGAACGTGGAGAGGCCCTGAGCCACGTGCTCCAGCGCGGGGCTGGCGCACAGCTTGCGCCGGTCTGCAGGCGCGTGAGCGGCGGAGCGGTATGTGGTGCCCACACCAGTCTGTACAATAAGCCAGAGAGCTTCTGCGGCACAAGCAGGCCGCACAGGATGCACTGCTGCTCCGCTCCTCCAGCAGTCAAAGTTGCATTTACTCGCACCTGTAAGAGGCGAGAGGCTCGTCAGCAGCACGCCCGAGGAGAACCGGCCCGGCAGGTTGCTGCGCGCCGTGTCGGCCATGGACACCTCGCTCCTGGTGTCCATGGGCATCCTTCGAAGGTACCACAGTCAAGTCAACGCGATCGAGTGATGCGAGCTCAGGTAGGAGGCGAGCGTGCTAAGGACGCTTCTGCGTGCGCATATAGTGCAGCTCGTCGTGCGCACATCCACACTCCGCATGGCCGCCGAGAGCTTTGGCCGCCGAGAGCTGTGGTCCTCACTCCTCAAGCACCAGAAAAGCCCGCATTTGCGCTAGCGATTGGCAGCAATGGGCTGGCGTCCATCATGGCTCCCGCCTCTGGTGCGCTACCAGCCTCAGGGGCCGCACGGCGTGTCGGTCGTGGACTTCACGTGGTGCGCGCCCAGCGGCGCGTTCTCTCCTGAGTCTCACCTCTCCGGACGCATCTTTTACCCATCGGAGACAGCCCCTAACTTCACCACCTGGAAGCGATGGCCGTTGCTTTGGTTGCCGCGACCGGCGTTTGTCTATGCCCGCGGCTACGCGTCAGCTCTGGCCAGCCCATCAATGGCCAAGGGCATCAAGGGCGCGCTGCTGCGTGCGGTGCTGGCGGTGCTCATCTTCATGCTGGGCACCACGGCAGCCATCCCTGCGGTGCGCTGCGCGCCCCCCGCACCCGGTACGTAATCCATTGGTCACGCCAAGGCTGGCAGCTAGGCAGCTAGGCAGGGCCTTGCGCATCACAGCAGCTCCCCACCACCGATCGCAACAGCGACTGTATGGCCCCAGCGCTCAGGCGAGCGTGCGCTCGGGTGCACGCACTCAATCGCTGCTCCCACTGGGCGTGCCATCATCAACCGCAGAGGCTGCAGACGGTCTGGAGTCAGGGGCGGATGATGAAGGCAGCGAGGGCAAGGGCAAGCGGCGTGGACGGGGGCGTTGGCCGGTGGTGCTCATCTCCCACGGCTATTTGGGCAACCGGGGCATCCACAGCAACCTGGGGTGTGAGCTGGCCAGCCAGGTGTGTGCCTGCATCATCATAATGATTGGATGGCGTTCACGACAGGTGTCATGATGCTGCAGCCGTCAAAGAAGATCGCCAGGTGAATGGCACAGTACACGCGGGCACTGTGTGGCTCCAGACGATCATGTTTAAGAGAGGGTGGGGCTGTCAGACTGCAGAGGTCAGTGCACGCGAGCTCGTCCCTTCCTTACCTTGACTCACCCTGACTTACCTCGACGTCGTGCAGGGCTACGTGGTGCTGGCGGTGGAGCACTGCGACGGCACCAGCAGCCTCACCCGCCTGGCACCCGGGCTCAGGCCCGAGGGGCTGCCAGGCAACGCGGTGGGCAAGCGCTGGCTCTTCCGTGCGCCCTGGGGAGAGTGGGAGGTGCGGGAGGCACGCTGTGCGAGCTGCTGGGCTTGCTGATGGACGAGCCGCACAAGAATACGAAAATAGAAGCTGTGGGGACGCTGTGGGGTGCTGTGGAGGCGCCAGGGAGAGACGCCATGGCGCTGCTGTTGGATCTATATGCAGTAGCAGGCAGGAGCAGGATCACCAACCATCACCAAGTGTAGCCGTGCCCTGTGCTGCTCAGTTGATGTGTGCCCTCGTTACCGCCCCAGCTAACTCATAGCCCGAGCCTACGCACCGCCTGTGCGTGCGCAGCTGCAACTGGAGCGCACGCGGTGGCGCGTCAAGGAGCTGTTGACGGCGCACGCGCTGCTGTCCGCCTTGGACCTGGGTGAGAGGAGGGGATGGGCGGGTGCGGGTGCATGGGTGAGAGAGGGGATGGGCGGGGGTGGGTGAAGGTGGGGCTGCGCCATACTCCGCATGGGGCTCTTGTGTTCGCCCCCACCAGCCTCCACCAGCTCCCCACACCGTGGAGTGTGCTTGGTGGGCACAGAAGCCGCAGGCTGTGAGGCTGTGAGCCATCTTGCTGTCTTGCCGATGCAGACTCCCATTTACACTGTCCTCGTGCACTTTGCTGCGCGCAGGGCTCCACGTGGACGGCCTGATTGTGGACGGCCTGCCTCCGGGCGCTCCAGGCGTGCCCCTCAGCGGCAGCGAGGTGGGCATTGAACACCCCGGCGTCGGCGCCTGCCTCAGCACGGCCGCGGCCGTGGAGGCCGGGAGCGGCAGCGGTGCAAAGAAGGGCGGCGGCAGCGGGGGCACGGGCGCGTGGGCGACGGCGTCGTCGTTGCTTGCGGGGCGGTTGGACGTGAGCAGGGTGGCCGTGGTGGGGCACAGGTGCGCTGGTGGAGTCGGGCGCGGTGCGGTGCTGTGCTGTGCATCATGGGAGGGGATTGTGTGGCACGCTACGCACACGCCCACGCCCACGGCACAGCAAGCAGGAGAGCATGCAGGGAGAGCATGCAGTAGCTCTATGCATTGCGAGTAGTGTTGATAAGGCCCAAATAGTGTTGCCTTGCTGGTGGTGATGCCCGTGTGCTGTTGCTCCGCAGCTGGGGCGGTGCCACGGCAGCCCTGGCCACCTCGCAGCACCAGCAGTTTGTGGCCGGGGTGGCGCTGGACCCTTGGTGGTGAGTCCATGTGCGGATGGTGTAGTGCAAGGGCAGTGCGATCGCTGCAGGGCGGGGCAGGGCAGGGCAAAAGCAAGGCTCAGGCCCAGAGGGTGCGTGTTGTGCCTTCAGCCTTGAGCAGCAGCAGCAAGCGGGCCCCATTCTCACAGCGTGCTTGCCTGCTTAGGAGCCACCCTGTGGAGCCCCGCTGAGGGGTCATGTCGAGCACACATGTCCAATGCCATGCCTCTTCTGTGCCCCCACCTTCCCCTTCCCTGTACACAGGAAGGTGCTCCCACCCGAGTGCAGCGTGCTCAGCGCGGGCCGTTGGGCCACCTCCTCGCCCCTGCTGGTCCTGGGGAGCCACGAGTGGAACGGCGAGCCCGACGCCAAGGGCGAGCTGCCCTGCGGACGCGCCGCGCGGGACAAGGCGCTGGCCGCCTCCGCCCAGGGGCCTGTCAAGGACACGGCTGGTTCAGGGGCGGCAGGAGGCGGCAAGGCGCCTGAGGATGAGGAGGCGCCGGGGGGAGGGTCACTCTTGCTGGTGCCGGCGGGCTCCACGCATCACTCTTTCGACGACGTGCTGCACTTTTTCATGGTGAGTGGCGTGGGTTGCCACCGGCGCGGCGCGCTCTGCTGGGTGTGTTGCGTGTAGCTTGCAAACGGGGCTTCAGGCCGCAGCAACCAAAGCAGCACGGATCAGCAGCGAGGCAGGGTGTCACCCGGTGGAATCCAAGGGTGGGCGGCGGCGCTGCTCCTCCTCTGCATCACGTGATGCTCTGCCCTGCCGCTTGCACACGCGCATGGGGCGAGCACGCCACCACCCCGCCCTCCCGCGGTTGTGCATCCACCCGCATCACTCGCACCCTGTTTCCCTGTACCCCTATGCAGGACCTGGTGCGTCCCGTCCTGGCCATCTTTGGGTTCCACAGCGACCTCCACCCCAAGCGCGCCACCGAACTCATCGCTAAGTCCACGCTGCATTTCCTCGGCACACACATGCTCAAGGCGGCACCCAGCCAGGCACCAGCTGATGGCAAGGGTCCGGGGGCGCAGCGGTGTGTTGCGCCGGTCACCCGTGTGCCGTTTGCGGCTAGCCACCTCCAGGCGTACGTGGACCTGTTTGGCAAGGACCTGCACGTGCACACGCTCACCCCTGGCGCTGCCCTGGGTTGAGGTTGGTGCTTTGCTGGGCTCCGTGGCGTGTGTGACCATGACACTCTTTCGCATGCAAACCGTCGCTCCGTCGCCATCCCAGACAGGCTCCTGAGGAGCTGCACAAGCTCTAAGACGCAGCAGACCATTTTTTTGGAGCGCTGCTTGTGCTTGTGCTGGTGCTTCCCGCTCCAGCTGCAGCGCCATGGCAGCAAAAGGCAGCTCCAGCAAGCGGTGCGTGCGCCCACAGAGCAGCAGCGGCACGACATGGTGTCCACGCAGCTCCTACCAGTCGCGCCGTAGATGTCGCCGTGCATGCTGCTGAGCACGGCACCATCATCTCGCACCGCGCGATGCCCCGCAGGGGAGCGCCCCCGACCAAGAGCTCCGGGCTCGCAGCGGAGGCAGCGGATATGGAGGTGCGTGCGTCATGGTGCCTGCGCTCCGAGTCTTGAGCGAGCACGACCTGACTCGTGCCCGGTCATTTGCGAATGCAGAGCAAGCTTTCGGAGCTGCGCAAGGCCATGGAGCAGATGCGGGCCATGCGGGAAGGCAGAGCGTGAGTGCACTGTAGCCCATGCGTTGCTGCAGCTGGGTGCACCGCGAAGGCTGTGGCACGAGCGCTGCGCATCCGCTTGCACATGCGTTCGCAGGAAGAATGCAGACACGGGGACCTACTGGCGCAACGCAGCCCCCTCAGCAGCAGCAGCAGCATCTGGCAGCCAAGGAGGCACGAGGTCCTTGCCCGCGTCAGGCCGAACCAGCAAGCACTCCACCCCGCCTCCCAACCCCGCCTCCCAACAGCAGCCACAGCAGCCTTACGAGACCCCATCCATGTTCCAGCGGTGGGTGGCCTCGGAGATGGACGCAGCAGGCAGCGGCGTCAAGGCAGTCCGCAGGCCGCTGCCGGCGCAGCAACCGCAGCAGGATGCGCCGCCGCAGCTCTCTGTCGACGGATCTGGGGCAGGCAGCAGCAGGGGCAGTGCAGCAGGAGCAGGGCGACAGGGCGGTGGCCCCCCTCTCCCCAGCTACAGGCAGCACAGCGCTGACAGCGCCACGGCAGCATCCACGTCGGGGGCGAAAGGCATGTACGGGAGGCTCAACGGCGACACCACCCAGCAGCAGGTGCGTGTGTGCGTAGGCGTGTGTGCATGGCTGTTAACACCCAGCCGGCCGTACCACTGATCCTTACGTGCACTGATCCTTTGGCGCTGTGCCGCACTCGCAGGCCAAGCAACAGCAGCAGCAGCGGGGCGGGTGGGGCGGTGCAGGCAGCGGCGTGGGCACCGGCACCAGCGGCCGCGGCACACCTTCCAGCGGTGGTGTGGGCACCGACACCGCCGGCGGCGATGTGGCGCAGGCGGGCGGGGCGTTTGACGAGTCGGAGAGCCACCAGTCCTTCCTGGACGCGCTCAACGAGTGGCGGGCGGCGAACCGGGCGGGCAAGCATCAGCTGGCGGCAGCGGACGACGAGGGGCCAGAGATCAACATTGTGGGTCCGTCCAGCAGGCAGCAGGACGCAGCGGGGGTGCAGACAGAGGCAAAGCCGCTGGCGCAGCGGCCTGGCTCGGCCCGTGCCGCCGGCACACCGCCGCCGACCTACTTCAACCGCCTGGTGATCAATTCGGCGGCGAGGCAGGCGGGCCAGCTGGCATCTGGCGCGGCAGGAGGGGAAACGGAGGGCCCGGCGGGCATGGGCGATGAGCAGCGGCAGCAGGCTGCAGTGGAGGGTGTGGGCGCCCGTGGGCATGGTGCCAGCAGCGAGCAGGTGTATGCTGTGGAGGCAGCCATGGGTTTGAACGGCATCAGCGCGTCAGGGCAAGGGCGTGATGGTGAGCAGGGGCCACGGCACAAGGGCCTGGACATTTTGGAGGAGCTGGAGCGGCTGGAGGAGCGGCAGCGGGCGGCACAGGCGTGCGACAGCGATGAGGAGGAGTGGGCGGGCGCCAGGGGGCCTGGGCGGGAAGGAGGGGCGGGGGGCAGCGGGGCGGGGGAGGGAGGGAGTGGATCGCAGCAGCAGCTGCCGGGCCGGGGTGGGGCGGACACGCCGCCGGTGGTGGTGACGCAGCATGGGATGGTGGGCCTGACAAAGGGGGCGCGGCTGCCTGATGCCATCTGGCTGCCGGATGCGGATAGCGACGAAGATCAGCACTAACAGTTGGGGGTTGTGCGCGATGTAGACGAGTGAAAGTGTGTAGCGTAGGCTGATGGGGTGCTGAAATGCTGCAGGGAGTCGGAACCGCTTGCGCCACTGAAGCGTCTTGTCTCCACACGGTGCGCGATGGCTCATACATTTGCAAGGCGTAACGCTGGGAACGATTGGTAGCACGCGGCATGGCAGCAGCACTGAGAGCTACAGCACGTTCTCGACCCTGAAGCCGTCCGTAGTCCCAGCCAGCCAGCCTGCCGCCAGACCCTCTCCTCCTAGCCACCAGACGTGCACACAGAGCTCACGCGAAGCGCTTGGCCAGCGCGTCGTAGCGCGGCAGCTTGGCGCCCAGGCTGCCGTAGCTGGCAAAGGTGGGCGCGCTCTTGAGCCCCTTGGCCACGTACGCCGCCACCTCGGCCCCGCTCAGCGCCTCCACTGCCGCCACGTACTCGCTGGGGCTGAACTTGCCGCTCAGCAGCAGCTGGGGTGCTGCCGCCGCCGCCAGGCCCGCCGCGCTGCCGAGCTGTGCCTTGTAGGCACCTAGCACCGCCTGCAATTATTCACATGTACATGTGAGGAGCCCACAGCCAGGTGCAGTAAAAATGCATGCGTGCAGGCTTTATCTCGCGCGCAGATGCATGCCGGTGTGCGTGCAGCTGCCCCGTCGCTGCATCACGGGCTGCTGCCGCTGGTGCGCAGCGCATGCCGCACCTGCTTTGCTGCCTTGAGCACTGGCTCGGTGACGCCCTTGGCCACCCCCTCTAGCTTCTTGCTCACGGCGTCCACCAGCGCGCCAACCTGCACCAGCGCAACCACCACCACCATACGCAAGGCCCATCACATCCCGCTTTTTGCCGGGCGGCACCACCTACCTCCCCCAGCGCTAGGTCTGCGGCGGCGCGCTCACGACACAATCTGTGTGCCTGGCTCTGCAATTGCGAGCTGTGCCCGGCAAGGGCTGACGGACGAGCGGGCCGCACTCAGCAGCAGCGGCAGCACCCCACCAGCACTCACCCACCCACCCACGCAACCCACCCACCTGCGCTGCAGGCGCCGAGCCCACGATGCCCACCAGTCCCGTGCTCCTGTACAGGCTGCTGAAGCTGCTGCTGCCGCCCTCACTGGCATGAGGGAGCACCGACGCTGAGCTGTCGAGCAGCGCCTGCGCCACCGCCGCAGCGGCCGCCCCCTTGACGTCCGAGAGCCCGCCCTTGGCCTCGAAGGCCAGGCCCACGTACGCGAGCGGCACGGCGGGCGCGAGCACGTTGAGCGAGCCTCCCACGTAGCTGGAGCTGGTTGCCGGCGCGGTTCCGTCGTAGCTCGCGGCGCTGCTGGCGGTGACGAGCGGCCCGGCGAGCTCGGTGAACTCCTGCAGCCCGACGCCCGCGGCGGCGAGGACGGCGCTGCTGGGCTTGAAGGTCGCCGCGACGTACTCGGCGAGCGACTCCTTGGTCACGTGGTCGAGCACCGAGGGGTCCGGGTAGAGCGGCAGGCCGAGCGCGCCATCGAAGGCGGCGCGGTGGAGCACGTCGGCAAGGACCAGCTTGGGGTCCTTGAGCTGCGCGGCGAGGTGCGCCTTGGCGGCGGCGACGGCCTCCTGCACTTCCCAGTAGTTGAGCTTGGCGTTGAGCGCCGTGTCGAGCAGGATCTCGGTGACCTCGGGCGTGTGCAGCTTGACGGCCGAGATGGTGTAGCCGAGGTGCTCGCGGCCCGCGGTGGTGGTGGCGGAGGCGCCGAGCTTCTCCAGCTCGCGGGTGATGCGGAAGGTGGTGCGGTTGCTGCTGGCCTTGAAGGCGAGCTGCTCCAGCACCTTGGTCGCGCCGGCCGCAGCCTCCGACTCGTGCGCCGGGCCGGCGGGGAAGACGAGGGAGAGCGAGGAGATGGGGCCTGGGGTGTCCACCGCCACCACCTTGGTGCCCGAGGCCAGCGCGCTGGACTGCAGCTTGGGCGCCGCAGGCGCGACGCTGTGCGAGAGCGGCTTGACCGAGGTGGCCAGCGGCACGTCGAGGGGCGTGTCGACCCGTGCTGCGCCGAAGCCCAAGGCGGCCAGGAGGCCCCCAGAGCTGCTGGGCTTGGTGGCAAGCGCAGGCGCTGCTGCAGCTGCCGCGCTGCTGGTGCTCAGCGTGCGGGCAAAGGCCTGCAGCGCCGCTGCGCTGCCTTGGGCCAGCATCCTTCCTGCAGCGCTTGTTGACGAGCACCTGCGTCGCATTCGCATTCGCGCGTGCGTTGGCTCGCGCGCGATGGGCCAGGATGGACGACATCGCAATTGCGAGTCCCCGCAGCGCTCCAGCGCGCAGCGTGCCAGCGCCGCTGAGAGTTGATTGTAGACGCGAAGGAAGTGGCGCTGCTAGCTGGCCAGTGTGCGCAGGTCGACGGTGCCCGTGGGCACGCACCCAGCCGAAGAAGATCCTCCTCCTCCGCGCGCAGCAACGCAGAGCCTCTAATCAGCGCCTCGCCACGCCGATGGAGCTGGTGCTGAAGCTCCGCCAAACAGATGCTGCTAGCGGTGGTAAGGCGTGGAGTCCGATGAGCGCATAAGACCTTGCATGTCCGATTCAGGAACAGGGGATCCGCACAGGCTATCCTGTTCCTGAATCGGAGAACAGCAGAAGAGCTTCAGGCTTTGGCTTCAGGCCTTGGCTTCAGGCCTTGGCTTGTGTGCGTCCACCACTGCAAGGCCCACCCGCAGGCTCAGCTGTATCAGCCATGGAGGCCAGCCTGCGCGTGGTCATCTTCGGCGCCACAGGAATGGTCGGGCGCGGCGTGCTGCGGGAGTGCTTGCTGTCGCCGGTGGTGAGCGTGCACGTTGGACGGGGTGGCAATCACTACACAGGACGCGTGGTTGGCCCAGGTGTAGGGGCGTGCCACGCCACAGGCACAGGTGGAGACGCTGCTGCCAAGGGTCACCACGGGCGTGCCACGCCACGCGCACACACACAGGTGGAGAAGGTGCTGACCGTCACACGCCGGGCCACCGACACGCCTGCGCACGCCAAGCTGGAGGAGCTGGTCCACTCTAACTTTGAGGACTTCGCCCCAGTGGCCGACAAGCTCAAGGCCTACAACGCCTGCTTCTGGTGCCTGGGCATCACCTCGGCCGGCCTGGACGAGCAGCAGTACGACAAGATCACGTACGGCTACACGGCGGCGGCGGCGCAGTGCCTGGACGCCCCCAGCACGTCCTTTGTGTACGTCAGCGGGCAGGGCGCCGGCCGCGACAGCAGCACCATGTGGGCGCGCGTCAAGGCCAAGTCAGAGGACTTGATCCTGGCCATGCCGTTCAAGCACAAGGCCGTCTTCCGGCCGGGCATCATCAGGCCCATGCACGGCATTGAGTCGCGCACCGCTTCCTACAGATACATGTACTTTGGTGAGCAGCAGGGTGAGCAGCAGCAATGACAGCAGCAGCTGCAGCAGCACCGCTGTGCGCTGCTCCGCGTCTTCTGCACCCGGGCACGATGCGTGCTCACACCGTGGTGTGCTGCCGCCGTCAACTGTGTGCAGTCCTCAACCCCCTGCTCCCCCTGATCAAGGCCTGCGCCCCGGGCGCCATGACGTCTACTCAGGAAATTGGACGCGCCATGCTGCAGTGCGCGCTGGAGGGCCCCGTCAGCCCCATCAACGGCGGCGCCGAGATCAACGCCCTGGCGGCCAGCTTTGACGCGTCTGCAGCCGGGAAGCTGTCGTCTGCCGCCGCGGCCGTTGCACCAAAGGCCTGATGTACCAACTACGGTAGACTGCCGCGCATGTACTGTACCCCACCCAGCCTGCCTACGACCACGCGCTGCTGTACACTGCCCAGAGGCGCGTGCCGTCCTCGCATGATATTCTTTCCCGTGCTTCCTCCTCACGTGTATGTGCCGAACGTTGCAAATAAGACAGGAACGAGAAGGGAACGACAGTGCTCAAGACCGTGGCTTCTCCTTCTTGCCCTTGAACAGAGCCAGCAGCGACACGCCAGACACCTTGACCACCTGCGCGTGCCAAAGCCACCGGGGAAGCATCAGGAAAGCGTTGAGAGCACGGGACCACGGCCGGGCAGCAGCGTCCTGAACTGCTCTGGTAAAGCTCGCTGCTTGCTGTGTTGCTTCCACAAGCTGAAACATCCAACGTCCCCTCCCGCTGCTGTAGTGTAGCTCCCTGCAACGATGATGACTGCTCCCGCTGCTGTCAAGCCAGCACCAGCCACGCCTGCTGCTGCTGCCCCGTTGCCAGCCAGCCAGCTGCAGCGCACCTTGAAGCGCACACCGGGGATATCACCGACGGCGTGCCCGCGGCGACCGAAGCCTGCAATGAGCACCTCGTCCTGCAGGTGATGCACGGCAGGCACACACAGCGAGCGTCAGGCCACGAACGCACCATGGCCACCAGCGGCACCTCGAACCACCCCGTAGAGCCCCCCCCCGGCCTGCAGCTGCTCACGTTCTCCTCAATGAAGTTCAAGCAGCCGTCCATGGGCACGAAGGCGGCGATCTTCTTGCCGTTCTTGATGAGCTGGACACGCGCGCACTTGCGAATGGCCGAGTTGGGCTGCTTGGCCTCAATGCCGCTGCGAGCGCATGTGGCATGCAGAGGCACGCATCCTGCTCCTGCCTACTGCTCCTGCTGCCTCCTCCTGCTCCTGTTGCTGCTCCTTGCTGCCAGATCGCTCGCGTGCATCCGGCAGCGTGTGGGTCGAGCCCTGCTGCTGCCGTTCCTGCGCAGATGCCTCCATGCTGCATCGACACAGCTGCGTGCACGCGCGTGTGCCTGCTCCTGGCGCTGCGTGCCTCCACTTCTACGCACATCTTCTCCAGCACGATGCCCTTGGCGTGCGAGGCGCCGGCGAAAGGCTTCTTCCACTCGCTGCCCAGATGGCTCTTGTTGTAGTCCTTGTCGGCCCACCTGCGCAGCTCGTGGCGACGCTCTCGTTTGCAGGCAGTACTCCTCCTGGCCCCTCTCCTGCCCGCCGATGGGCCCCAATGGTCTCGCTGCAATTCACTGCGGCCCGAGCACCCTCGCTCCAGGGCTGGCGTGCGTGCGGGGGCGGCAGCGCGCACCTCTCCTCGCGGCGGTGGATCCTGAGCTTGCGTCCTGCGCCAAGACCGCGAGTCTTACTGCGAGCACCACCACGAGCAGGTCGAGCGCATCTCTAGCGCATTCCCTGCTTCGCGCTGCGGCTCGCCTCCGGCGCTGCGGCAACTCCACTCCTGCAGCTCCACGACCGCCACCGAAGCGCTGCTCCGTCTGCTCACCCCATGGTGGCGAGCTGACTGCTGCGCGACTTGCGAGGCTGGGCAGAAGGGCCGAAGCGGGCCGATTGCAGCTCCTCATCACATGGGAGCTCAAGCCCTCAATAGGGTGCACGGATCAGTCCTGGTGCTCGTGCTGCTGTGCGTCAGGCTGTGCAGCATCACCCTGCGCCCCCGCCGCCGCCGCCGCTCCTGGTGCAGGGGCCGCCGCGTCGGCCGCACGCTGCTCCGGAGGCGCCGCCGCTCCCGCCTGCGGCTGCTGTGCCGCCCCCCCGCCACCACCACCGCCACCACCACCAGCGGCCATCTCCTGCTGCGCAGCCGCAAAGGCCGCCGCATCCTCCGGGTTGTAGTTCCAGGCGGGCAAGAGAGATGTCATGAAGCCCACGATGACGACGGCGATCTCGCTCAGGATGCCCCTGCGACGCATGAACAAGGACCAAGCGCACAACAGTGACCCATAGAGGCTCCTGGTGGTGGCTGCAAAACAGCCACAGCGCCCACCCACACACACCAACGCACCTGGGCCGCTGAACCACCTGGCCTGGCGCCCCCGCCGCTGCCGGCGCAGCCGCTGCGTCACCCGGCGCTGCTGCAGCGCCAGCGGCCCCCTCCGCCCCTGGTGCCGCCGCTCCTCCCGCAGCCGCCGCGCCTCCTTGCCCTGCTGCTGCTGCTGCTCCGGGCGCGGGTGCCGCTGCGGCGCGTGGGGGGGGTGGCGGCGCTTGGAGGGAGGCGACGAACCGCCGCAGCGGGGCCAGGGAGGTGACCCACAGCGCCACAGCAATGAGGACCAGAGTGATGAAGCGGCGCCACGTGAAGTGCTGCGAGCAAACAGCATGACAGGGCCCGCGTGGTGAGCACAAGGGTGACAGCACATGGCCAATCCAGGACGCCACAACAGCCCGCGTGCCGCACCGCACAGCACACACACCTGGTACAGCACCACGCCAAACACCAGGATCTGCAGCAGCGTCCGCATGCTGATGCGCAGCGTGAAGACCCGCTGCCGCCGCGGCCGCAGCTGCACCACCTGCACCTGCTGCTGCTGCCCCGCCACACCACCCCGTGCCTGCTGCTGCCCCGCCGCCGCCGCCGCCTGCGCCATCGCCGCCACAGTGTTTGCGTTGCGGCGCACGCGGGCCCCCGCCGCCGCCGCCGCAGCAGCAATCCCGCCATGCGCCATGCCCCCTGCATCGGCCCCCGCCTGCGGCCCCGGCATGCCAAACGTGATGCGCGTAGCCGTGTTGCCCTGCACGTGCCCTGCCGCCTGCAGCATCTCCATGATGGCCGCCGCCTGCTGCGGCGTGGTGCCCGGCGGAAGAAGCACATGGTGGTGCTGCTGCTGTGGGCCCTGCTGCCGCGGCTGGTACATCTGCGCCAAGCGGTGCGACAACTGGTTCTGCTGCTGCAGGGCGCTGAGACCGCCACCACCGCCTGCTGCAACTCCCAAATGCTCGAGCAGCACCTGCTGCGCTTGCTGTGCCTGCTGCAGTATGAAGTCCTGGGGGTTCTCGTTGGCGGCGTTGACGAGCTGCTCCAGGCTGCTCATGGCAGCGCTGTTGCCCACGACGGCTTGGTGCATCTGCTGCAGCTGCTGGCGCAACCGCTCGTTGGCTTGCTGGTGCACGCGCTCGTTGGCGGCGTTGATGGCAGTCATGCTCTGCATGGTCGACAGGTACGCCTGCATGGGGGCACACGCCATGAAGGCAACAACGCACACGGCAAACCTACGGCCATCAGGAAGGAGTTTGGGACCGATGCACGTGCTGGGAAGCAGCGCACAAGGCGAGGCAGCCATCGCCAGCGCGCCACCGTCAGCGCGCACCTGTGCAAAGGCCAGGGACTGCATGGGCAGGCCGGACTGCACAGGGTGCAGCGCTGTTACGGTGGCTGCCGCGCTGGCTGCTGCCGGCGACGCCCACATCGCAGCTGCGCCTGCAGGCACGGCACTGCTGCTGCTGCTGCTGGCGGCTGGAGCGGACGACGCTGCTGCCGCCGCAGTCGTTGCCGCTTCACCTGCCGCTGTGCCAGCGTTAGCACTACTTGATGGTACGCCTGCTGCTGCTGTGCCTGCTGCGGCGTCTGCCGCCTGCGTCTGCTGTTGTTGCTGCTGCGGCTGGTTCGCAGCAAAGGCGTGGCCAGCGGCTAGCGCTGCCGCGTAAGCTGCTTGGTAGGCGCTGGCCACAACAGGGTTGAGGTACATTGCTGGTGGCAGCGCTGGTGGGGCTTGGAAGTGCTGGTAGATGGGTGGCCGGGCGCCAAAGCCCAAGAGATCGTCCCAGGGGCTGCTGCTCCCCTGCGCACCACCAACAGCAGGGCACGAGGTTAGATAGCAGCACAGGACACGCAACATGTGCCTGGCACCAGCAGCACAAGAGGCTTGCCTGCGTCGGGAACGGGTCGTGGTAGGTGGCTTCGGGGTGAGGTGGAACGGGTAGGGTGCCCGAGGGTGCTGCCGCTGCTGGCGGTGGGGGAGCAGGGGCTGGCGCTGCGGCGGCTGCGGGCGCCGCAGTGCTGGCGGTGGCAGAGCTGTGCGCTGGCGCCGCCGCGGCCACGCTCGAGAGGCTGCCGGTGCTGGCGCCTGCCTGGGGGTTCTTGATCACCAGGTGCAGGTTGTACGGGCCCCCGCTGGTGTCCACCTGCACGGCACATGCACGTCCCAGCGCAGGGTCAGTGACGTTCCTGCTGCTGGCCCAGCTGCTGCTGCTGGACACGCTCCACTGGAGATCGTCCTCCGTGTGCCCCACCTTGGCGATGAGCTGCGTGACGGTGAGCCCGGCGTCCTTGAGCACCTTGCCCGCGTAGATGAGCTGCGCACGGCGTGCAGGCACGGGCGGCATCGCTCCTGGAGCGTCTAGAGACGAGGACACGGAATCTCGAGCCGTGCCCAGACGCGCCCTCACCGTCTGCTGCGCGGGCTCCGGGTTGCCAGGATAGCGCTGCGCAATCATCTGCTTGACCTGCTCCAGCGTCGCGTCCAGCGGCACGGCGTCCAGCGTCCACCCCTCGGGCATCGCAGGGTTCTTGATGATGAACGTGACCTGGCGAGGCGCCGCGCCTGATGCATCCGACGACGCCATGCCTGCTGCTTTGCTCTCTGACCCGCTCTCTTCCTGCGATCGACACATGGAGGTCAAGCCCCCACGCTCTGCACAGCGGGGCAGAACTTGTATATGCTCCTGAGCAGGGCGCGATGGACGAGCTGGTGGTGGTGACGCTGGAGGAGGTGGCGCTGGAGGGGAGGCAAGGTGAGGCCCATGCGCGCTCCGTGCACGCGGACGCGCAGCTGCCCCAGGAACTCACTGCGCCAAGGCTCCATGCACCACATGCCGCCCATGAAGCTGCAGGCTGCACGGTGATCCAGCTGTGGGAGAACCTGGAGCACCGCCTGCCCATCAACAACGTGACGGCGCTGCCCCTGCCGCTGCGCCAGTACATCTGGACCCACCTCATCAGCCGCGCGCACGACGTGCGCCTCTTCAGGCAGGATGAGCAGGCGCCGACGCTCTCCCTCCCCACGTGCGCGCGCGCCGCCAGTGCACGCTGCGCACGACATGCTGCTGGCCCACACGGTGCTCCACACGGTGCCGGCTGTGGCAATTCTTGGCCGCCTGTACGCAGGACGGGCAAGAAGGGCAAGAAGGCGGCAATCAAGCCCGATGCACAGGTGCGCCCGCTGCCTCGCTCCTCGTCAACGAGCAAACCAAGAGGAATGCGCAGTGCACGGCAGCCGCTGACAGTGCCCGTGCTGAATCATCGCAGAGGGAGTTCGTTGAGCCTGCCCACGTGCCGGCCACGTACCAGGAGGCGGAGCAGCAAGGCCTGCGAGTGCTGGTGCGTGCTACCTGGTACTCACTGTCGCCATCATCATCATTGCATGGCGTTCACGACAGGTGTCATGATGCTGCAGCCGTCGCAACGCACTGTGTGGCTACCCCACGCAAGCGGTCTCTCTCTGTGGTACGCAGCTGCAGAGGCGCTCGCTTGACGCACGCACACACAAGCGCACCTTGCACCTCCTCCCATCTGCAGCTGACGGCAGCACGGCCCGCACTTCAAGCAGCTGTCTGCGGGATGCGCCTTAGAGGCTGTCAGGGCCAGGGTCTAGACGTCTGCAGTGTGTGTGTGTGTGTGCGCCTGCCGTGTTTCGTTTCGTTGCGTTTTGCCGTCAGCCAGGCATGTTTGCTTGGCATAGCAGGCAGGTGACTGCGAAAGACGTGTGCGCCTGCTTTGTGTGTGTGTGCGTGTGTGTCGATATTTGCATCTCTGTTTGGGCGCCTCGGCTGTAGCCCCAACTGCCGGGCGTATCAGATGTCTCGGCTCAGGCACGCGAGCCAAAGACAAAGATCCTGATGCAGGGGCACGTCTTCCATGCCGCTCCCCAGTCGTGGGGTCCCCCACGTGGTGCGTGCAGGCGTCCGACGCGGTGCGCAACAGTGTGCTGGGGCTGTACGACGCGGCCACCTGCCGCTTCCAGATCTCCGATGTGCAGGCAAGTGGACAGCGGAAACGTGGCAGGCGCACCGAGCAACCCACCATACCTGCAAGCACATGGCGCTGTCTTGAACTGGGTGGGCTGACGAGGCCTGTCCTCTCGCGCATCCTGCCATGCGTCATCTGCCCATGCGTCGTCAGCACGAGCACATGATAGCGAGTTGGGCTTCACAGTGACCACGCTGCTGACCTACTGCATGGTGACCGTGCCGTCTTGCAGCTGCTGGCGTTGGAGGAGGTGGCGCGCAAGCGCAGCGTGGGCATGCTGCAGAGCCAGCTGGCCACCATCATGAACATCAGCAACGCCAACTTCTTCTATGTCTGCAAGGTGCGAGGAGGTGCTGGCCGGGTGGTGATGCTGTGAGGCTCACGGGATGCGAGTGCGAGCCGACCAGGTCATCAATACCTGGGAGTGGTGCACACATGGATGCATGGATGGGCCTGGCGCTTGCGCCCTCATGCAGCAACACCATCCCCACAGCACTGAGCAGCCAGCTCGCCTGCTTCCTTCCAACTCGGTCATGCTTGTGCGGCCCCTCTCCGCCCTCCTTCCTGCCTCCGCCACCATGCAGTGCGTGGAGGAGCAAGGGCTGTTTGTGCATGCTTGGTGAAGCCACCTACGCCTGGCGTGCTTGCTGCTTTCCACTCGCCGCCCGTGCAGTGCCTGGAGGAGCGAGGGCTGGTGCAGCGCACGCCCGTCATGATCCACGGCCGCGGCTCACAGGTGGTCAACACCAACGTGCTGCACCTGGTGCGCTATGCGCCGCCTGTGCGCCTGGGACCCTACCAGGTCTTCAAGGTGCGTGAGCGGACGGATCATCATCATCATCATTCAATGATTGCACGGCGGTCACAACAGGTGTCATGCTGCTGCAGCCGTCACAAAAGATCGCCAGGCAGGGCCTCGCCAAGCAAGCAGCGGACGGATGTAAGGGAACCAGTCACCATCATGCAGCGCTCTGCTGGCGCATTACCTGGCCCCTGTCCCACCTAGCGCTGGCCCTGAACCTCCGCTGCAGTCCTCTCACCTGTGCCATGGCCGCCTCACGTGGTGCAGATCGTCGAGGTGCCGGGAGGTGGCCAGCAGCTGGACATGGACACGGCCGCCTACACCATCCAGGTGCACGCGGCTTTGCGCCGTTGGGATGCTGCTAGGACGTCCCTGGCATGTGCGGATGGATCTCTGCCGAGCGCGTACGACAATTTTTGCCTGGTTCCACGCTTCCCGCCGCTGCTCCCCGGCGCCCTGTTGTGTTTGTGTGACGTGCAGGACGATTCCAAGGCCATGCGCGTCATCTGCGACCGCATCGCGGGCACCAAGGACAGGGTGGTGGTGGAGGCTGAGCTAAAGGTGGTGCTGGGGTACAGCGGCTCACCAAAGGGGCACCGCAACTGGAGGCGCATCAAGGTGGGAGGGCTCATCAGTTCGCCTGCTGGAAGCCAGCTGGCCAGCAGGCGCGCGTCGCGGCAAGGAGGCGTGCCGAATGCAAGCCGACTTGATTTGCTTATCATCATCATTGCATGGCGTTCACGACAGGTGTCATGATGCTGCAGCCGTCGCCAATGATCGCCAGGCAGGCCTCGCAAAACGCCAGTGCCCAACCACACACCCCGCCAACCACAGAGCCCGTCTGACATGTGCTTTTCCTTTACCCTGCTGCAGGCCAAGCTGGTCAAGAGCGGCAACATAGAGGTGTTTCCCATGGAAGTGGACGGAAAGGCAGTGGTGAGCCTCGTGGGTGCAGTTGCACGGCTCTGCTGACCTGTGTGCAGGTGCTTCTCCTCAACAGCCCTCAATCAGTGTCACACGCGTCGTGTGTGGTGGCGTGCACAGATGTGCGTCAAGCTCCTCAAGGAGTTCCGTGGGCCCGAGGAGCAGGAGGATGGAGACGGGGAGGACGATGGGGAACAGGACCAGCCTGCCGGTACGATGAGGGGGACATCAGCGGTCCTTGCCCGTGCACCATGTTGATGTAGGCGAGGAAGGGCCTATATCAACACACCAATGCACGTGCACCTGTTGCAGGTGCGGGGGCCGGCAGCAGCGCGGGCGGCGGCGGGCTGTTTGTGGAGGTGTCGGTGGAGCGTCAGGTGCTCGAGGCGGTGCTCGCCGCCGGGGAGCAGGGCATCCTCAACACGCAGCTGTTCCAGGCGCTCAACCTCAACAGGCACCGGCACAGCGCTGTGCTGGTCGAGGTGGTGCGCAAGTACGGCCTGCAGGTGGGTGGGTGGCGTGTGTGTGTCGAGCTTTACATCTGGCGCGGCGATCTCTCGCAAGCATATGAGCATAGGTAATCATCGTGTCGTGCGACTCTGTTCCGCGCGTGAAACGCAACGCAACTCTGCAGCAGCGGCCGGAGTCGCCCTGTTTGTGGAGAGCGTTGTTGCTCATGCTGTGCGTGACGTGGTCGCGTGCCACGCCCCCCCCGGTGCGTTGCAGGTGTCTGTCGTGACGGTCGGCAAGGCAGTGCACAACCGCATCCAAGCGCCCACCTACCTCATTCAGCAATACCGACAGGACCGTGCCATACTGGGCGACGACGGCGGCGGCGGCGGCGGCGGCGGCGGCGGTGGGGTGACCGGTGGTGCTGGTGGTTCTCTCATGGAGGTGGATGAGGTGCAGGGTGATGGGCCAGGGGTGCAGGCGGCGTCTGACGCGCCGGTGACGGGCTCGGGGCTGAGGGCGCGCCGCAACCTGGTGAGTGGATGGCTTAGGGCTTGCGGTGCATGCTGGCACATGATGCGGCCGGGGATCGTGTGGGCGTTGGTGTGCAGGCCGCTGCTGTCCGTGCGATGCAGGCTTGCGTGGGGTTGCAGGCAGTGACGTGTTGCCAGCTCTCTAAACGTGCCAGCTCTCTAAACGTGCCAGCTCTCTAAACGTGCCAGCTCTCCAAACGTGCCAGCTCTCTAAACGTGCCAGCTCTCTAAACGTTCCAGCTCTCTAAACGCGCCATCTTGCTTGCTGTGCGTGTGCGCGCGTGTGCAGACGGACATTGGCGACGACCGGCTGCGGCGCCTGTACGCCCGCATGGAGGACAAGGGCTTTATCGTGGTTTCCGAGATCAAGTCTTACCTGTACGAGCATGAGATGGCCCAGGGCCTGGCGCCCTACTCGGCCAGCATCGAGAAGAAGGTGAGGAGCTCGTGGTGAACGTGGGGAGGTCGTGGTGAAGAAGGTGGGAAGCTCATGGAGCTCATGGTGAAGGTGGTGAGGAGCTCATGGTGAAGAAGGTGGGGAGCCAGCATCGAGGCAGACAAGGTGACGAGGTCATGTTGAGTGGCCTGCCCTGCACGTGGCAGTGGCGTGCACGTGGAAGACGTGGAATGTTGTGTCGACCTTCAGCATTCACCAGCACCACTGCAAGAGCTCCCCTGTTTAGGCGTACACGGCCGTATCTCAGGGGTGTGTCTCGCTCACCACGTTCGTCACTGTGGCGCGCGCGTGCAGCACTGTGTGTGTATGCCGATAAATGCATCTGTTTGGGCGCCTCGGCGGGGCCGGAGCCCACTACCGGGTGTATCAGATGTCTCGCAGCACTCAGGCACGTGTGCGCTTGTAAACGGG
>QAXK01000821.1:0-18694 GCA_004335735.1 Chlorella sp. KRBP
CCACCACCACCACCACTAGCGCCCCCAACGGCGAACCGTCCCCAACCACCACCACTACTAGCGACCCCACAAGCCCCTCCTCTGCCCCACCGCCCCTCCCCACCTCCCAAGGCAGTGCTGGCGGTACCGCCCCCGCCGTCCCCTCCACCTCCACCTTTGGCGCCGCCCTGTCCCAGGGAGGCCCCTCCGCCTCCCAGGCCATGGTGGCCCGCCTGCTGAGCGACGCCAGGGCCCACAGCACCGCCGTACAGCGCGCCTCCTTCGTGGCTGTCACCGGTTTGAACGACCTTTCCTACGGCGGGGTGTTTCAACGGGATTTGGAGGGCACGCAGCACACCACACGCACCAGTGAACCCAATGATACCAACCACTCGGGGGGGCTCTACGGGGCGCTGCTCAGCCAGCTGACGCAGAGGACGCTGACGCTGGACCAGACGCCGCCTTTGCAGCAGCAGCAGCAGCAGCTGCAGCAGCACAGCGGGGGTGGGGCGGGGGCGGCGGGGCCTGCGTCCAACGGCGGCGCGGGGTCGGGTGGAGGCGGTGGAGGGGCTGCGGGGGGGGCGGAGGGGACGTCAGGGAAAGCGGTGGGCGGGGAGGGAGCTAGGGAAGCGCAAGGTGGGGGCGCGGCGTCGGGGGCGAGAGCGGTGCCGGCAGCGGGGGGCGTGGTGGGGGGAAGGATGAACCACTTTGGCAGCGCGCACCTGCCGGGGTACCTTCCCAGCGCGCAAGTGGGCATGGGTGGGGGGCGGGGGGATGGCGCGGTGGGTCCTGGGGCGGGGGCGGGGGCGGGGGCCAAGCACAACAGCGCGCACGTCAAGGTGCCGGGGGGTGGCGGGACAGGTGTGGTGCTGGACAGGAATGTGACGGCGGGGGGCAAGGTGCGCGCGCGGTGTGTGGTCTCTAGTGGACGTAGCAGCTGTCCTGTGTGGTGAGCTTTACATCTGGTACAGCCATGTCTGGCAAACAGATACCTTGCACAAGGGACATCATCTGCCAAGGGCTGAGGACACCTCCATACGCCAAACGATCAAGCTGTCCTTGCGGCGGTGATAGGGTGAGGAGATCCTCATTCTTGCGGTTATTGCGGCTTCTCCCTCCCACTCGCAGTTCAACTTTGAGCTGGCTTCGGTGCGCTCCCACGGGCGCAACACCACCGTCACGCTGCACCGGCAGCACACCTCTGACGCGGGTGGGGGCGCGGTGGGGGCGGCGGCGGGGAATAATAATGAGGGCGAGGGGGAGGGCAGCACGGCGAGGGCGGAGGAGGGCGGCCTGATGCGCCTCAAGAGCAGGCTCACCACGCTCATGCCCAGCAGATCATCGTGAGCGACGTGTGTGTGGTTTGTTGCATCTGGCCCGGCGCCTCAAGTGGGCGTATCAGGTGTCCCGCAGCACAAAGCAAGGCAGAAAACGCTTGATGGCTGGGAAGGGCGGTCACGGTGGATTGCAGCTCTACACCGTCTGTTTGTGTAGCTTCAGCAGCTTCGGCAGCTGAGCTTTACACCTGGTGCAGCCCACCTCCTGGCAGCCAGTGCCCCGGCGACTTGCCGGCATGGTGTGGTGTGGTAGTGTGCTTTTACATCTGGTACAGCCATGTCTGGCAAGCAGATACCAATACCAATACCAATACCACAAGTCGCATGCAGCATGGGCAGGCGCCTTGTTTAGTACGCCGCCCTTGTTTAGTACGAACCCTAGCTTCCCCTTAGCTTCCGCCTCGGGTGTGGTGGTGTGTGTGCGTGCAGGGTGCACCGGCAAGGGGAGTCGGCCAACGGGGCGGGGGGGCCCAGCGGTGCCGTCACGTTTGAGCTGACCAAGCGCACGGGGTCACTCATGTACATGGCGCCAGAGGTGCGGGACAAAGGGAGAGAAGAGGCAAGCAGAGGCAGGGCAAAGAGAGGGACAAGAGCCGCTGCCTGGGTCATGGGTGGTGTTGAGGCTTTGGGCTGAGGTGTGCGTGGAGTCGCATGGTCGCATGCGCCACAGGGGCGCTGCTGCCTGTGCTGCTCTCAAATATCCTCCTCTCTCGTGTTCTGCAGGTGTTCAAGGGACTGCCGTACAACGAAAAGGTGCGAGCTCACGCTGCAGCACAGTTTGGCTGTGCGCACGCACACGACACGGCCAGTGCTGCGACGGCTTCTGCGTACGCACACACAGAGCCACACACACACCATGCTCACAACTCTCGCCCTGCCCTGCCTTGCCCCCACTGTCACTGGCGCGCAGGCGGACGTTTTTTCGTTTGCCGTGTGCCTGTACGAGCTGCTGCACTTCCAGCTCATGATGGTCACCATCACGCAGGCCGTGGGGCCTGAGGGCAGCCCTGAGGCAGTGATCAACGAGTACGCCGCGGCAGTGGCTGCTGGCTACAGGTGCGCTTGCCTGTGTGAGCGTGTGACACCCCAAATGCATGACAAGGACAGCGTGGCAGCGCAACAGCGCGACACCGTAGTGGGAGCCCCCCCTTAGCGATTTGCACCCGCCCTTGGCAAGCAGATGACGCCACGTACACCAAGTGCCTCAAAATATGAGGTCATTTCACCCCACTCTTATTAGGTCGCGCCCCTGGCGCCACCTGTCACCATTCCACTATTGCACCTAACGTCCACCCGCTCTCCCACTCGCCCGCGCGCCCGTCCTCCCAGGCCTCCCGTCAACCCGAGGCTGCCCCCCGCGCTCACCAGGCTGCTGGACAAGTGCTGGGCCGCCAACCCCATGGACAGGCCAAGCATGGCCCAGGTGGAGACGCAGTGAGTGGCAAGCGCCTTGGCCTTACGTGCCCACGCGTGTGTATCGAGCTTTACATCTGGTGCGGCCATCTCTGGCAAGCAGATGAGCGTGTCAGCAACACAGGCACCACTAGAGCACAGTGTGTGTTGTCACGTGCGCCGCGGCAGTGAGCGATGTGCTCACGTGGTGAGCAGGCGTTTGCGCCTGGTGCCTGGGATGTGAGATGATGCTTGTGCCTTAAAACAACTGTCCTGCCTGCAGGCTGAGGTTGGTGCCTGGTGCCTGGAATGTGAGATGCTGGTGAAAGTGCCCTTCACACCTGCCCTGCCTGCAGGCTGAGGTTGGCGCTGTCGCGCGACGTGGACCAGTTGAATGCTCTGGACGAGCAGGCCATGGGCGGCTGCGCCTGCTGCACCGTCTCTTGAAGAACGGGCGTGCCGTCAACCTACGAAGCTACTGGGCGGCTGCGCCCTTCTGTCCACCATCTCGTGAAGCAAACGGCGGCAAACCATTCTGATGTCGTTGGCGTTGCCGGTAGCCGGATGCTAGCGTGACATTTGGAACAGCTTGTATCCCTAACCGAAGAGCATCGTCTAACCCAAGAGAAAGTGGCAGAGGAGCTGGAGGGGAGCTTGTGGCTTCGTCGCTGTGCTTTGCAGTTGCCTGGGAGGCCAGGGTTGGCGTTGGTGGGGCGAGCTGGGAGGGTGGTGGCGGTGATGTGCATGAGTTGGTGGTTTCTGGCACGCAGTTCGGCCGTGCATGATGCCCAAGGGGCCCAGTGACGTTGATGCGGGTGGACCTTGAACACACAAGTGTGTGGGCTTGCGGCTTCGGCTCCATCTCTTTGGGGCAGACACAGGCACCCTTGCGGCTTGACGCGTGACGGAGAAGCATTTGTATGTATGTTGAACACCCCAGCGCACGCGCAGGTGTACATAGGGAACCCGGTCAACCGTTAACCATACCCGTTAACCTCTTCTGGGTTTGTATATCCATGCGGCTGGACGTCGTGCCACGCTGTGTTGTTCTTTTTGCTGCCGCTGGTTGCATCTCTCTTTTTTTTGGATTGGATCTGTCGGGCGGTGTGCGTGACCTGCTCTTCGGCTTTGGTTGCCTGGGGCGCTGCTTCGGTGGGTCTGCTCGGACCAGCCTGTGGACGGCATGCCGCTCGTTCCCTTTCCGTGCCCGGTGATCGTGTGATCGGTCGGACGGTGGAGGCAACACGTGGAGCCCTTGCACCAGCCAGCCGCAGCACACTGCCAATGGCTGCTTCCCCTGGGCTTCCCCGGGCCTGCGGTGCTGAGCTGGCACCCACCCCACACGCAGTTTCGTGAGTCGCCATGCACCCACCCACGCACCCGACCCATCAGCAGAATTCCTATCGTGATCCAAAGCAATCACAACATAGAAGATGGCAGAGCCTGAAGGCCTGGAGGAGTTGGCGCCGAGCGTGGCCCTGCGCGTGCGCCGGCTCCAGCGCCTGGTGTGCGAGCAGAAGCTCGACGCGCTGCTGCTGCTGGGCGGCGTGGACTCGCGCTTCAGCGTCGGCTGCACGCAGGCGCTGGGCTTCGCGCTGCTCGGGCGGAGCAATCGCTGCGTCGTCGAAGCTGCAGGGCTGGGCGAGCACGAGCCCGCCTGGGAGGACTCGGTCCTGCTCGTGCGCCCGGACTCTGTAGCAGCCTACGTGCCAGACGGCGACCTTGCGGCCACGCTGCGGGACGTGCTGCATGCGCACCAGGTGCAGCTCTACCAGCCCACGCCAGCGGAGCACGCCGACCCGGACGCGTGCGAGGACGTCAAGCTGGCAGCCGTGGCGCAGATGCTGCGCGGAATCAAGCGCCTGGGCATGCCAGTGGGCGTGCCTCCAGAGGGCGTGGCCCCTGCAGCCCATGGCGACCCGGAGGGTGACGCGGCAGGTGGCGGGAGCAAGGCCGCGCCACGGCTGGAGGGCAGCAAGCTGATGCAGCTCGAGTCGTGGCCGCTGCTGCAGGCCTACGGCATGGACGGCGTGGGAAGACCTGGCTTCTTCACGCAAAGCTTTGAGGTGTGCGGTCGGCGGGGCACACGACTGCGTGTGTGGCATCACGCGGATGCGCGGCTGTCAAAGCACGAGTGCCAGGCGTTCGCGGCAAGGCTCTTGCAGTGAGCCAGTGGACTTGTGGCCAAGGCCTGGGGCGAGGGAAGGGGCATACCCAGCGGCTGCCGCACCTAATCAGGGCAAGATGTGTCCTCTCCTCCCACAAGTCCCACAGCAAATGTCTGTGGTGCTGCCTTGCAGGTGTACGACGTGTACGACGCCCTTCAGGAGGTGTACGCGGAGCTGGACGGCCAGGCGGTGCGGCGCGTGGTGCGGGACAACCTGGGCAACCTGACGCAGCACTGGCACGAGATGATCAAGGTAGAGGGAGAGCTACCCCCCGCTTGCAGTGGCACAACCACCACTGTATGTAGGGACCTGCACGTATAGAGGCAGCCAGGGCACACCCGCTGGCAGCAGCAGTTCTGGCAGGGCCACGGAGGCTCAGCCCTTGAAGTGTTGTTTACCAGGGCTCTGCCTGGCGCCCTGCTACGCGCCCGTGCACCTGCAGGGTGTGTCGTCACACTCGCCCGTGGCCCAGTCCTCCCTCACAGAGCGCCAGGTGCTGGAGCCGCTGCAGGGCTTTTTCCAGTACGGCATGGTGCGCCTGATGCCCGGTGTCTCCAAGGTGAGGGAGGGGGGGCAATGCAGGAGGAAGGGAGGGCGGGCAGGATACTACAGTAGCAACAACAGGGATAGGTGTTGCGTGCGCAGCGACCACCACGGTCTGCACACCCTTTGGTCATGCACAGGGTATGAATATCATTGGTGCTGACCCCATGTCTGACGTCCGCACACCTGTGGTGCTGTCACGCCAGTGGTGCCCGTGGTGCCCCCCTAATAATCGCATACTGCAGACAGCTGTTAATCGCCCCGCTAATAGTAATCGCCCCGCTAATAATCGCAGACCGTCACCATGCTCCCTCGCGCCGTGTTTGGCCAGCGGAGCGACGATGACGGCACCGTTCCCGACTCATTCACCCTGGCCACCGCCAACAGCCAGGGGGGCCCGGGCGCCAGGCACCTGGTGGTGGAGGGGGCCGACCCGCGCAGCGCGCTGAGGGTGGCCAGGACCTACTTCTTCAGCCGCGGTGTCATCAGCCCAGACCTCTTTGCAGGTGCGGGCGGATGAAATGAACTCGTGGGCGTGCGTGCATGCGTGCAGGCGCCAGGTTTTGCTTCAGGATCACTCGCCCCACCTCTGCAGACGCGAGTCGGCAACGACGACGCGCCTCCCATCCATGTCCGTCATCGCGGATGCGAAGAGATTGCCTGCATGAACGATGCATTGATGGTTCAGCGCTGGGTAATCAGCGTTTCAGGTGTATCCAAGCTCACGCCACAAAACAAATTGTTGCTGTTTGATCTGCCCCGTCACTCTCTCCTTGTTCTGCTCCTGCTCCACAGATTGCACCCAGACACATCTGACCCAACCCGCGTCAAATGACTCACCTGGCCCTGTCTTGGACCCGCACCTTGCACACGTAGACGCCGACAGCGACGCCCAGGATGGCTTCAGCTACTCGTCAGCTACCCAGGGCTGGGAGGGCCATGACGTGACGGTGCTCATGCGCGTGTACGCGGCGCTGGTCACGGCGGCACACGCCGGCATGCAGCACTTTGCTGCCAAGGTGCGTGGTGGTGCTGGTGGTGGTGGTGGTGCTGGTGCAGGACGCCACGCAAGTGCACACAAGGTGCTTCACCCACAGCCACAACTAACAGCACTGTTCCATACGTGGACTGTGTCTGTGACCAGGAGGACGCCACGCCCCACAGCATGCGCAGCGTGGTGCTGGACACGCTCTCCTCGCGCTGCACGGCACTGGGGGTGCCTCAGCCCGCGCTGCAGTCACAGGTGGGGTGGGGTCGGGGTGCGGCTGATGCATTCAGTGGTGAGGGAGGCCGCAGACACAGCCACAGCCACTACGCCGGGCCTTTCCACGGGCACACCAGCTCCCCACGTGCCACGCATATGGCGCAGCAGTCCAGCACGCACTAGGACTGCATCGGCAAGGCACAGAGTCAGCACAGAGAGCAACCCATCGTCCGCACACTCTCAGAGTCTCTGTGTCATCGTCGTTATCAGTGCATGGCATTCACGGCAGGTGTCGTGATGCTGCAGCCGTCACACAAGATCGCCAGGCAGGCCTCGTCAAGCAGAGTCTGCGTGTGTGCGTGCGTCTGTTTGCAGCTGCGCATGGCGGTGTGGCAGTGCGACCACGCCAACCGCGTGCGGCGCATGGCGGTGCGCAACTCACGTCAACTCAAGGTGCGCATGCGCGGCTCACTTCCCAGCACTTCAAAAGGGGCGTGGCAGCTTACCCTCGCCCTTAACCCGGACCCTAATCCCAACCCTAACCCTCGGACACGTTAAAGGCACCAGGGCGCACCTTCAAGTTGTTGCATCTGATGTGCCCTTGAAGCACACACAGCCTCATGCTCGTGCCCTGCGCACCTTGTTGCTTGTCGCCCCCATGGCCCTGACAGGTGGTGCGCCTCTCACTGCTGGGCGTCAAGGGCGCGGCGGGCAACGCGTTGGGCGGCCTGGTGTACGCAGACACCTTTCTCGAGGTAAGGGAACAGGGGGGACCGAACGTTAGAGGGAGGGAGAGGAGAGGAAGATTGGTTGCAGAGTGCGAGGGAGCCCCCTGCATGCGTGAAGCGGCGAACTGTGTGGCTGTCCCTCGCGCTCCATCAGTGTGCAGATGTTCACGCATGCAGAGGGCTTGCGCTGCGTGCTTGCATTCGTATTTGCGTGCGTGCGTGCGTGCGTGCGTGCGTGCGTGCGTGCGTGCGTGTGTGCGTTAGCAGAGGCACAAGCACAAGCCCCTCTATGCATGTCGGATGTCGTGCAGCCAACGGCTCGCGACGGGCTGACGTGTCCTGCCTCACGCCCAGGTGCCCCAGGCCGCCAGCCAAGGGGGCGCGCAGCTGCTAGTGCTCACGGCAAGCGTGCCCTGCCTGGTGGCGTGGCCAGTGGCGGGGTGCGAGGGCGAGCTGCAGCAAAGGGCGGTGGCCAACTTCAAGCGCGTGCTGGAGGACGTGGCCGCGGGGCGCATGGGTGAGTTGGGTGGTGTGGTGCAGTTTATTGGGATGCAAGGGAATGTGCGTGTGCACTTGCGTTGCGTTGCGCATCATGATGCCATGCTTGTAATGATGCCGCGTTGCGGCTCATCCTGCAGGCAACCCCACCACGCTGGCGTCGCACAAGGCGCAGCAGCGGGCGCGGCAGCAGCAGCGAGCCTTGGTGGCCGAGCGCAAGCGCAAGGCCCTGGCCCTCAGGGCGCCTCTGCCTCCGTCGACACCGGTGAGAGGGGCGAAGAGCCGGCAAGAGACAGGAAGGGAGGGAGGGTGGAAGGGAGGGAGGGTGGAAGGGAGGGAGGGAGGGTGGAAGGGAGGGTGGAAGGGTGGAAGGGAGGGAGGGAGCAATCCTTGTCACCCCTTTGCACCAGGTGCAAAGGGCATGCAGGGATCTTGGAAGAGAGAGGGGAGTGAGGAAGGAGGGGAGAGCATCTGCACTTGAGGGAGAACCACCTTTAGGTTTCCTTGTGTTGCTGTTAACGTGAACATGTGCAGGCTCAAGAGTCAGTGGATGGCGCGGATCAGGAGCCCTCCCACCCGGCAAATGAGCATGCAGCAGATGAGGAAGCGGCGGCGGCGGCGGAGGAGGAGGAGGAGGAGGAGGAGGCGGGCGGCAAGGATGGCGCTGTGCCCGCGTGGTGGGGGGACGCGGCGGCTCCGTTGGGGCAGCTGCTGACGCTTGGGGGAGGTGACGACGTGCTGCTGCTCACAGGCGAGTTAGGGTTGAGCCACGCATGGATTGGGGCGCAGCTGGGGCTTGCACGTGCTGCACACAGCTTTAGCTCAGGGTGGTGCTCCTGCACACTGAAAGCTCCTAAGGCATGTTGCTGTGTGATTGTGTGTGTGCGTGCAGGCAGCGTGTGCACGCCTGTGGAGCCCGGCAGCCTCTACTGCTTCACCAAGGGCATGGTGTTCGTCTCGCAGCACACCAAGTGAGCAGCTTGCACGCAGCGTGCACGCAGCGTGCATGCTGTGGCGCTGTTTGGGGACCACACCCTGCTGCCCTCAGGCTTTCTCCACTCGCACACTTGCATTGGCTGCTCACCTCAAACTGTGACGGCAATGATGCTGTCATATTCTGCCTCCCGCGCACCCCCACCCATGCACACACAGGGCCCTGTGGGTGTTCAACTTCTCCCAAGGCCTCGAGAGCATCACCATCCAGCCCCTCCCGCACCCCTCGCCCCCCGCCGCCTCCCAGCCCCTGGTCAGCGAGTCAGGCAGGCTGGGAGGTGGTGGTGCGCCTGGGCCGACGTCGCTCGGGGAGGCGGTGGTGCTGCGTGGGAGTCAGCCGGCGTGTGGCCTGGCGCCCGCCTGCTTGCTGACAGTCAACACGCACCTGGCAATCTCTCTCGCCTCCATGACACCGGTGAGAGGAGGAGGAGGAGAGAGACTGGACCGCTTGCATGAGACAGCCGCACAGTGAGCACCAGGTCGCACGCACCTGGCAATCTCTCTCACCTCCATGGCACCGGTGAGACGAGGAGGAGGAGGAGGAGGTGTGGCCTGCTGGAGAAGCAAGTGCGACGCGTGCAGCCGGATGGCAGCAGCAGCAGCACAGACGCGATGACGCAGCTGGAGCTGAAGGGCTGCCTGGGTGCCTGCGCGTGGGCGAGCTGCTTTACATCCCTTCGTTCACGGCTGTGTTGTGTGGTGGTGCGCCTGTGCAGGCCGTGCGCCGCCACGTCATGTCTGTGGTGCTGCCGGCGTGGCACCAGACGTGCAGGGAGGGCGTGGCACCCCACGAGAGCAACACAGGTGAGAACCTAGGCGCATGTTTGTGTGTGTGTGTCGATATTTGCATCTGTTTGGGCGCCTCGGCGGGGCCAGAGCCAACTACCGGGCGTATCAGATGTGTGTGTGTCGAGCGTTACATCTGGCAAGCAGATGAGCATGTAGATACTCATCAGCACACACAGAAACCTGGGCTACCTCCAGCGCTCCCCGCCCCCCCCTCGGCCTTGGGGTCGCTGGGGAGAGGCTTCCGGCCGGCCCCAATGCCTGGCGTAGCGTGTGTAGCTTGCAAACGGGGCGTCAGGCCGCAGCAACCAAGGCAGCACGGAGTCAGGAGCAGGACGCCACAGATAGTCAGCCAACAGTGGGTAGGGAGGAGTAGAAGGGGCTCCACTCGGCCCAACACAACATCTCCTCACGCCACTGCACTCACTGCGTGGCTGTCCCACTGCAAGCGGTCTCTCACTCCACTGCTGCTGTGCTCCCTTGCCACAGACCTGACCCACCTCATTGCTGCTGCGCCTCCTTGCCACAGACCTCGCCCACCCCATTGCGTACCTCAAGGACCCGGGGGCGGACAACCCCTTCCCCGCCCAGCTCTTTGACGCGCAGCTGGCAGCAGTGCAGGTGCGCGCGTCATGGCAATGCGCGATGGGTAGGCACGAGGGCACGCACACACGTGCTTGGGGGCATGGCCTGTGCCGTGTAGCTGACTCGCGTGCGCGGCAACACTCAGCGGGCTGTTGCTGTGGCCGTATGTGATGACAGCGGGGGGCTGAGAGGAGACTCTCGCGGCGCACACGTCTGCACTGCTGCCCGTGGCGGGCTGCGTTGCGATTGTGCGCGCGGCACATCTTCGCCACGCGCTGTGTAGCGCTTGTGCACGTGTGCAGCGTACGCACGAGGGCGGCAAGGCCTGGTCGGACCTGGTGGCACAGGACGGGCAGGTTGACGCCACGCTCACGCACCTGGACCGCGCTGAGGTGGGAGGGACGAAACCGCTTGCATCATGGGATGCCAGTTTGCACAAGAGGGTGGGAGAGAGGGATGCAGCAGGTTTCGCTTAGACTGCGTGTGGCGCTGCCGCCTTTTCATTTGGTGCTGCCCGCAGTGGCGTCAACTGGGCCAGCACCGGCCCGAGGTGGACGCTCTCCTCGCATTCCCGCCCGCACCGCACACCGTGGCGCTGACGCTGGTGCTGGGCCTGCCTGGGACCGACCAGGTGAGGGCCGGGGTTAGGGTTAGCTAGGGTTAGGGTGGGGTCACCCGTGGCGCACACCCGCGGTGTTGACGTGCCCAGCATTTCAACAAACTCACCATCCGCCACCCACGCTGCTTCGGTTCAGGCAGGCTAGGGCAGGTGCTGATGTCTTCCAGTCTGACCCTGATTGGAGCTCAGAGCAGGGCTACGGTGTGCATGCTACTTGGCACGCAGCGCTGGCTTTCACCGAGTGGAATATGTGCGTGCGTGCGTGTGTGCAGGCGGGCGTGGTGCGTGGCCTGATGGAGCTGATTGGGGAGGCGGCGGCGCCACGCGCGGCGTGGGTGGCGGATGGTGAGCTTGTTTTGATGCTGGTCACGTCACCACATTGACCACCGGCCGCGGGTGCACACTGCTGGTGGCCTCTGGGTTTCCTTCACGGCGGCTGGTGGCCTGCCTGACTGAATCTCCTGCCTGGCTGTTCATCTCAACCTGCAGGCGCGGGCGCGCAGGGCGTCGCTTCCGCGGACCTGGAGGCGGCCCTGTCGTCGTGCAGCGGCTCCGGCGACCTCGTGCGCCACGTGGTCCTGGCCGTCAGCTCCTTCGCGCGTGCAGTGGATCTCTTGGCGCTGCTCGCGGCGGCGCCCTCGGTCAAGCAGGGCAGGCAAGTCGACTCGACTCGACTCGACTCGCTCGCCGCGCCGCGCCGCGCCGCGCGCACGCTGCACCGCTCTACAGCAGCCCCATCGCGTGCTTTCACCTCGCGCAGGTTCCACTTGGCCGGCGTGGTGGCGACGGTGCACCCGCTGCTGCTGTGGGAGAGCCCAGAGCGCGGCGCGCTCATGCCCGCGCTCCAGGGCCAGCTCCCGCCGGGCCTGCTTGACGCGGTGGTGGTGCCGGCCAACAGCGCCGCGGATTTCAAGCAGGCGCACGCTCTGCTGCAGGCCTGGCAGCTGGGCCCCTCGACGCGCGTGGTCCGCGGCGGGTCGCTGTCGCTCCTGCTCAAGGCGAGGGAGGAGCTGCTGCCCTCGGCGCAGGTGCGTGAGGTGCATGAGGTTCGCGCCGTGCCACCGCACGTGCTGTTTTGCTAGGATAGGAGAGCGACAGCCAGAGTCCAGCAGGTCTCGCAGCGCGCCGTGCACCGCAGGAACGCCTGGCGCGTCTGGCGGCGAGCGCGCACCTCCGCTGCGCCGCTTACTGGCCGCCTGGGCAGCAGCAGCGGCGCAGCGGCGCGCCGGGGCCGTTGAGGGGCCAGCTGCAGGCGGTGCGCGTGGCCTTCAGCGGCGAGCTCGACGCGACGCACCTCAGGTGAGGGATGGCCCGGGACTGGCCTAGTCGAGGCAGCTCGCGACACTGTGTCTGAGAGGCCCCGTCGGACTCAGACAACACCAAGCGATGTCGTGTCCTTGACACGCAGCGCCCTGCTTGAGCGCTTCAACCCGGCCAGCTACACCGCCGCCGTCAACTCCGAGGTTCGCGTGCGCACGCCCTTCCCGCTCAAGGAGGCGAGCCCCGCCCCTCCCTTCCAGGAGCTACATCCCTCCACCTCCCCCTCCACAAACACCTTTACGGCCTCCAGCGGGGCCGGCGCGGCAGCGGCAGCAGCAGCGGCGGCGGGGTGCCATGTGCTGGGCATGGCGGGCCTGCTGCGGGCCAGCATGGGCGCGCCGGTGCAGGAGGTGGCATGGAGCAGCGCGGGGGCCGGGGGAACCGGTGGGGCGTTGCCACAGCTACGAGTTTGGCCGAGCGCTTTGGCCCATGTGCTCATCGCCCACGGTGAGTTGTGTACGTGCTGCTTTGCGCAGCTGTGGTGCCTACTGCCGCTACGCACACTCGTATGTCCCGAGATGACGGTTCTGCAGCGCGTGCGTGTGGTGTGCGTGCGCAACGCAGGGCGGCCGCATGTGCTTGAGAGCGACGTGGCGTGCGGCGGCGAGGTGGTGCTGTGGGGCACGGCGCTCCCGCCCCTCAGCACCTGGCAGCTGCTGGTCGAGGCGTGCAGCAAGGGGCAGCCGGGCGACGAGGGCATGGGGCAGTTGCCGGGCACCAGCGGAAAGGTGTGCGTGTCAGGCCAGTCTCAAGCACACTGTGTGCTTGCCACAGAGCACACCTTGACGATCGTCAGACTGTTTACCTGGTCCCCATTGCGTGCCTGCAGGGTGCACAGGCACCGAGCTGCTCCTCCAGCGGGCCGCTCACGGCGCAGGAGCGCGCCGAGCTTGCCAGCCAGCACCGCCACGACCCGCTGCCCGAGGGCTACACCTTTGACGGCCAGCGCTTCTACGACGCGTTCGGTGACGCGTCCGCCACGCACCCGTGCATGCGCGAGATCGAGGCGAGGTACCTGCTGGAGCGCGCGCAGGCGGCGCAGGAGGCGGCGGAGCAGATGCGCGCGGCGCGGCAGGCGGCAGCGCCCCGCAGCGTGCACGTGACTGCGCTCGCATCGGCACCCTTGTCGTTTTGATGAGCCTCGTGATCTGTCGTTTGGTTTGAAGCTTTTGTCGCGGCATGCGGGGCGTGCTGGGGCGATTGCAAGGTGACGCGATCCCCGCGAAGCACATACACAAATCAGCACAAAACAAAGCAACACGAACAATGTCCACCACAGCAGCAAAGATGACCGGCGTGACGTCGCAGCAGGTGCGCGTCGCAGGTCCCGGCCGACTCGGCTTGGCGCTCCCCTCCACCGAGCGAGAGCGCGCCAAAACACCGTCGCTCAAGCGTGTGCGCAGGTGGAGGATCGCGGCACCGTCACGGGCACGGCCAGCGTGGGGATGGGAGTGGCTCCAGACATTGGAGCTCTCACGCACAAGGCGCACCACCACGGCAATCACGGCCACGGCCACCGCGCGGTGCGTGGCAGGTGCAGAGGATCTTACACGTGGGGGAAGGCAGGCTGGGTATGGAGGGCGGGGTGGGTGCGAGCGCACCGACGTCATGATCTCCGCACGTGCACACGTCCTTGCCACGCAGGAGACGTTCGAGACGCGCACGAACGAGATGGCGCATGGCGCTGAGACGCCTGACGGCTCCCTCGAGGTGAGCATGGGGAGCGCGTGGCGGGTTGGTGCCGGTGTGGGTGGCGGTGTGGGCACCAAGGCCCAGCACCAGCCACGCGTGTTGCCTGGCATGCTGTCCAGCAGCAGGACGGCCTGTGTCGTCCTACCCGCATCTCTGACCGGCGTCTTCAACCCGCGATCTTCGCCTCCATAAAGTCTTCCACACACCGCTTGCCCGTGCCGTTGGCCCCCCCGCAGAAGCTGGAGTTGCACCACGAGCACGGCAAGGAGGGCCAGGGCTCGCGGGCCGACTGCCAGCTCAAGGAGGTGATTGAGCACCACCGCCAGGAGCACTCGGCCGGCAGCGCCGCGCTGTAGTGAGGAGGCCTTCTGAATCTCTGAGACCAGCGCACCTGCTGCCCTCTCTCACTGAGCAGTCAGGTGGATCCCGGTTCGCACCGCGTACGTTGCCCGCTTCGCGTGCTGTGCTGTTTTTGAGTCACCAAGTTGCTGAGCCTGCAAGAGAACGGAGAAATGAAAACACCAGCAACGCTCCTGTTGCTCCTGCTGCTGGCTGAGAGTGGCGCAGCGGCGTCCACCACCAGTCCCACCGCCCACAGTGTGGGGAGCAAGGCCGCAGCGGCGCGCGGCGGCAAGCACGACATCCACAACGCGCTGGAGCTCGTCCGCGTGCAGTCGGCGCGCGATGTTGGCGACTCCAGCATCACGATTTGGCTCGACAAACAGGTCCTCCCCAGATCGCGCTCCTGGGTCACCGTGAGCTGGACGGGCGTCAGCGACCCGCAGGTGCGCCTCTGGGGCCCTGCGAACGTCCCGCTACCCCGCCGCTGCATGCAGGGAGGCCTGCGGCTCAAGCGGGGTGGGTGGCCGCGCTCGGACGCTCGCGTGTGCCCTTCCGCCCCCTGTGCCTGCCCACAGTATGACGATTGGATCGCAGTCTACGTGCCGTGGGACGCGGAGGTGGACACCACGGGCCCTGCCAAGTTCCAGTACGCCTCAGAGTCCCCGACGCACCTGACCACCGGCGGCGGGTCGCTCAGGTGAGCCAGGAACACGTTGTGGAAGCATACAGAGGGTACCCGCAAGGTGCTTCTGGCTGGGCTGAGTAGCCTGCTGACGGGCATGTTGCGGCGTGCGCTCAACGTGGCAGGCTCAATCTGATCCACGACCTGTTCCATCGTGTGTGCGTTGCGGCAGGTTCAAGCTGATCAACTACCGCCACGACATGCGCGTGGCCTTCATGCGGGGCGGCCTGCAGACGCCCGTGCGCGCAGCCGTGAGCGAGGTGCTGCACCTGGCCAACCCCAACGAGCCGGTGCAGGGCCACCTGGCACTCACGCACGACCTCACGTGAGTTGCTGGGGGCGGTGAGGTGTGCATGCTCTGTGTGAGCGCTCTGGAGGTGGCGCATCAAGCCAAGCGGAGCACGGCATGGTGGTGCGCCGCTGCCGCGGCGTGCGTGGGTGGTGCGGTGCTGTGGCGATGAGGAGCTGCTTGGTTTGTTGGCATGTCTTGTTGACGGGTAGGTGTGCGTGCAACAAATGTGCGTGTGCACAACGCGCGCGCAGGTCGATGTCTGTGCAGTGGGTGAGCTGGAACGCCAGCAGCCCTGCCGTGCAGTACGGCCTGCAGCGGGACAAGCTGGACCTCACGCAGCCCGCCAGCAGCGGCGCGTACACGCGCGACCAGATGTGCGGCAGCAACGCCGCATCGGTGAGCCTCTAGGGCTTGGGTCGCATGGGCTTTGGTTGCTGGGGTATGTGCTAGGCGCACGCATGGGTCGCACGCTGCAAGCGGAAGACTGACGCGTGTGGCTGGGTGGGTGGATGTGGGGAGAGTGCTGCTGCTTGCCATGGTGCCTTGGTTGCTGCGGCCTGAAGCCCCGTTTGCAAGCTACCCACACGCACCCAGCGCGGAGGGTGCTTGGCGCGTGTTGTTGCGTGTGCGCAGATTGGCTGGGTGGATGTGGGCCAGCTGCATGAGGCCATCCTTGCCTCGCTGCGCCCCGGCACACGCTACTACTACCGCTTCGGAGACCCAGTGAGTAGTTGAAGGGCTCTGGCTGACGCCAGCACCTTGTAAGGTGGCAAACAGTGAGCGCAACGCCACCCACTCAACCTTTGTCACTCGCCCACTCTCCGCCGCCCACTCGCCTGTCCACTCACCTGCCCACCCACTCACCTGCCCTCTCCTGCCCTCACCCCCCCACTCACCCTCCCACTCACCCACCCACCCTTGCTCACTCGTGGTGCAGGCGTGGGGCTGGAGCAGTGTCCGCTCCTTCCTCTCCCCGCCCCTCCCTGGCCACGGCTACCTGCACAAGCAACCCATGCGCCCCGCTCCACCCAGCGTCATCCACGCCACCTACCAGTACCAGGCGGCTTCCACTGCACCACCCGCGCACCTGCACCTGGCCCACGCTGCGGGTCATCATCATGCCCTGGTGGCCTCACGGGCACTGCGCGCTGGGGCCGACGGCGATGACGCGGGACCTGCCTTGCTTGGCGGGGGCGAACAGGGGGCGGAGCGGCTGCGGGTGGACGAACGCGAGGGACGGGAGGGGCGGGAGGGGTGGCAGGAGGAGGAGGAGGAGGTGTTGTTTGGTGCGGGTGAGGCCAGCGTGCGCGTGCTGCTGGTGGCGGACATGGGCCAGGCGGAGGAGGACGGCTCCAACGCCGTGCTGGGGGTGAGTAGTGAGGAGGGACTGGTGCGTGAGGGAGTGAGCGTGAGGAGGACGACTTGTTCTCCATGATGAGTGTTGTGCAGCGGCCTGTCAGATGTCAGCGCGCACGCCACACGTTGGTGCTGGGAGAGGAAGCGCGCAGGCAGCGTGATGAGGACATCATGCTTCTCACCAAAGCAGCTCCACCACGTGCGTGGCTCTGCGGGATGGATGCGTGCCGCTGAAGGCCTGGCGCACAATTCGCTTTATCGTGTGGCTGCTGCAGGCCATGTACCCGTCCCTCAACACCACGCGCCTCATGGCGGAAGAAGGGCCTTCCTTCAGCCTGCTGCTGCACGCGGGAGACCTGGCCTACTCACGGGGCTACGCCACGCAGTGGGACAACTTCATGTCGCAGGTGAGGGCTTGCAGCTAGGGCATGGGTGCAGACCTGGCATGCGCTCTGACACGGTGTGGGCATTGTGCAAATGGCTGTTGCTCGTGCGCAGGGTGCATGGTGGCCTCTCAGGCTTGGTTTGAAGCAGGTCAAGCACCTGCTGCATGTGTTGCTTGCCTATGTGCTCATCTGCTTGCGAGACATCGCCGCGCCAGATGTAAAACTCGACACACACACACTCGCACCGTGCGGCGCAGATTGAGCCGGTGGCGTCCACGCTCCCGTACATGGTGCTGCCGGGCAACCACGAGCGTGACTGGCCAGGCACGGGCGACAGGTGCGACAGATACTGCTGCACGCGTGGGTGTAACAGCGTGTACGGGCTGGCTGCGTGTGATGAGAGGCACGGGGTGAGAGGGACGCGTAGCGCGTGACAGCCATCCCAGCCTGTGTGTGTCTGGGAGCCTCAATCGAGCCCGATGAAGTGCGTGGCAGCGTGACAGCGTGACAGTGTGACATCTGTTACTAGGCCAGCTGTGGGGCCCTGTCGTCGGTGCACCTGCTTGGGCACCTCTGCCTCCTCCAGGGCATGTCATGCAGCAGCCTGCAGCTCCAAGCCACAGTAAAGCAGCGTGCTTGGCGTGAGATCACCAAGTCGTCGTGCGGTGATCGGGCAAAGGCCAAAGAATTATTATTATTTGATGAAGCCGGCAGGTCAAACCGACCGGACAGGTGGTTGCCCGTCACACCTGTGCTGCTGCGACAAAAGACTCCCAGCAGCTGCCCTGCGCTTGCAACGCACCTGGCCAGAGGTTAGCTGCTTGCGAGGAGCCTGCACGACCGCCGTGTGGGACAGGTCCAACGTTTGCCAGGGAGCGCGCTCTCTCGGGGGCGTGGAGTAGGGAGGTGTCAGGGCGGCGGTGGCGTCTTGCGTGGTGTGCTGGGCAGGTGGGGAAGAGGGCCTGCGTGCTGGTGGCCCATGAGTGCACACAAACAAGGACACGAGAAGGAAGCCCAAGCCCACAGCCCACAGGCTTCCTTCTAGTGTCCTTGATTGTGTGCCCTCATGGGCCGCCAGCATGCGAGCCTTCACCCTCCACCTGCCCAGCACACACCGCAAGACGTCACCGTCGCCCCAAGGTCTCCCTGCAACACGCCCCCGGCAAACGTTGGACCTGTCTGGCCACTTGGTGGGCATGCAGGCCCCTCACCGGCAGCGGACCTTGGGCCAGGTGCGTTAGCCAGCGTGGGACAGGCATTCATCGCAGCAGCACAGGGGTGGCGGCTACCGACCTGCCCGTTCGGTTTGACCTCCTGACGGCTTGAAATAATGCTCACCTCGATGTTTGCATCTTTCTCGGCGCCTCGACGGGGCCGGAGCGCACCTACCGGGCGTATCAGATGTCTCTCTCGCAGCACTCAGGCACGCGACGCAAGGACAAAGCCCTGATGCAGGGGCACGCCTTACATGCCGCTCCCCAGTCGTGGGCCCCCCGATGTCTGACCGAATGGTGGACTGGGTGGAACTGGAGATGGCCACAAGTGCCACTGCATACCCCACGTGTGTGTCGCCAGGTTTGACGCGGTGGTGGACAGTTATGGCGAGTGCGGCATCGTGTACCAGTCCCGCCTCGTCATGCCTCTGCCAGGTGCGCACACCAGGTGCACCTCCTTTGCACGGCGTGTGGGGTGGAGGCCTTTGCCATCATCATCATCATCATCATTGCATGGCGTTCACGACAGGTGTCATGCTGCAGCCGTCACAAAAGATCGCCAGGCAGGCCTCGTCAAG
>QAXK01000823.1:0-20722 GCA_004335735.1 Chlorella sp. KRBP
CTCCTGCGTGTGCGTGTGTGCACAATCAAGCCGGCCGGGCGCCTGCAGCACGTGGCCGTCCTGGTGCAGGACCTGGAGCGGGCGCTCGCCTTTTACCAGGGCAAGCTCGGTGCCAACTGGTGCGTGAGGTGGCTCAATCGCTTGCAAGTGACGGGAAGAGGTGACAGGAAGAAGAATGACAAGAATACAACTCAAGAATGCACCATGGTTACGAACCGGGAAAGCTTGGAAGGTACAGGAGGGGCCAACAGAAGGACAAGAAAGGCAGCCTTAAGCCACGAGGAAAGAAGACAGCTATGCTCCCAGCTGGCGTAGCCCCGGCAAGGCAGGAGGCAGAGCGCACGGGCTCCTTTGATGCGAGTGCTTACGGTAAGAACAAGATGCCCCAACACTGGGAGAGGCCTTGTACTTTGATGTCACTGGCGCTGGACAGGTGAAAGAGTTAAGAGCAAGAGTGCTACGAGTGGCAGCAAACAGACACAGAGCATGTCTCCGGGGTTCCCAGTACTCAAGCACGTTGAGGACACTGCTAGACACTTTTGCATCAGCATGCTGACTTTGGCAAGCAATTGACTGTTTTGGGCAGTCCACACATCTTGCACAGTGAATACCGCGAACGTTTGTCCCCTCTTGTGCTTTATCTGCCTGCACGTGCAGTCCTCCGCCCCCACATTCACTCGCACTGCATCCATACGGGTGCACATCCGTGCGCCCTTGTTACAGTCAGCTGACTCGCTCCAACCATCACGGCACTTTGCGAGTGCGGAGGCCACTCACGTCGCTGACTCAGTCACTCACACTCCCACACACCCACCGCTCGTGCATTTCCATCATATGCAGTGCTTGTCAGCGTTGCTTTGGGTGTGCTACTTGCACACCGTGGCGATCCGTCGCACAGGCGCAGGCATGTTACCGTCACGCCAGGCCGCTTGGCTTGCTGCCCCAGGCCTTGGAGATGCGCTCAAAGAGCTTGGAAGGCAGCTGCTGCGAGTTGCTGCTCCTCACGCCGTGGGCAGGGATCATGGGGGACATTGGCGGCGTGCCTGCAAGCGCCATGGCAACAAGGTGCACGTGCTGCATGCTTTCAGCCCAGCACCATGTAGCGTAGGGGCAATGCTCGATGCCGAAAACACCAACGACCCACCACCTTCACAGCAAAGAGGACCATCCCAGCGCCACCACTCACCCACGCCAGATATCGTGGTGCGGGCAGCCACCGACGCGGCGTCGTGGTGGTGCCCCACCCAGCTGTTGCTGTGGAGGTACATGGCCGCCGCCGAGCTCCTACTCGGGCTCGCCATGTCATAGTCTCCAGAGGCAGCGTGCGACGTCATGCCCATGCGCATCAACGCCGTCGCCGGGCCCTCCGGCAGCACCGCCCCCGCGCCCCCCGCGCCCCCAGGGCCCCCGCCCAACCCACTCATGCCCTGCGCCAGGATGCGCTGAAACACCTGCTCCGCCGCCATGGCTGTGGTGCGCCCTGTGGGCCCCACAAGGGTGCCGCTGTGGTGGTGCACGGACGCGCTGTTTCCGGGCAGAGCAGGGCTGGCGGTGCGGGTGGGCACGCCGCTGGTCCCGCCATCCTCCGAGGTTTGCCCGAGGTACTTGAGGTGGACGCTGGCGAGGTCCACGCCAGAGGCCTGGGAAACGTTGGGCGCACTGACGGGAAGGCCCGCAGAGCCAGCGTAGCGCGGGGAGAGGGCGGGGCTATGCGACGAAGGCGAGCCTGCCGGACCCATGGTGGCGTCGTCGGAGAGCCCTTGGCCGAAGCGCACGCTGCGGCTGCCGCGCTTGGACACGTCGCCGGGCACGACCTTGGACGACTTGAGCAGGCTGCTGCGGGAGTCGCTCATCGGCAAGTGGCTACCGTCGTGGGCGGCCGGCGCCGTCAGAGGCCGCGAACCGCCGCCATCCGTGCCGGTGCAGCGCAGGGATCCGTCGTCGGTGGGAAGCATGAGCGACTCCTGTGACAGGTACTCCGCTGGTGCAGACACGAGCGTCGTGTTGAGGAACATCGCGTCGCCTGGCTTCCTCGGTGATGCGGGGGCCTGTGCAGTCCAGGCTGACTCGCCGGCAGCGCTGGTTGCGAGGCGGACGAGATGGCCTGATGGGCCGTTGATCTCCGCCGTCAGGACTTCCGAGCCCAGCGAACCTTGAGCCATCGCCCCGCTAAGCCACTGGTAGGACCGCAGCGGGCGTGGTTCCGAGGCCGGCAGCGTGCGGGGCGACTGCGGCGCACCTTGCGCGGTACTGTCGGCTGAGCCTCCGGCGAACGCGGCGTCTGTTGTTGCCTGAACACGAGGTCCAACAGCGCCGACGCCTGTGCTGCTGTCGACCAGCGCCACGGGTAGCACACCTGCACCACCCTGTGCCATGAGGCCACGAATCAGCGACGCCGGCACCGTGGCCACTGGGAAAACCCGTGAAGCAACGCCGTTCGCCTGCGCCTCGCTCGCTGACGGTGCTGCGGGCGTGGCTCCCGCGTCGCCCGATCCACATGTTGCTGCTCTCGGGGAAGCGCCCCACAGCACTTCCTGCATCAGCAGGTCGTAGTCGCGCGCCGTGTCCGCGTGCCCAGCCGTGGTCATCGACGCTTGCGGCGTGGGGTAGGATAAGTCCGTGGACGCGCCCGCGCCCATGCTCTGCGCCACGCTGATCCCTGGCGCGGCTGGAGGGACGCCAGAGGTGGTGCGGAGCAGGTGCGAGCCGGCGCCAGGCACAGGCGTCGTGGAGGAGGTGGAGGCGGAGGGAGCGTGGCGTTTGGTCCGCAGCTTCTTGATGCTGCGTTGTGAGCAAGCAAATGCGCACAGCTGTCTGCCATCTGCTAGTGCCACGACCAGGGGCACTATGCCAAGCAATTGCGAGGAGCACGACGCACCTTTGCGAGGACAGCGCAGGTGGGGGTGCCGCCAGCATCTCGAGCATCCTCGCATCCGACAAGTGCACCGGCCCCGTCGCCCCACCCCGTCGCTGCAGCGCTGCCAGCGAAGACGCCACGTGGCCGTTCACCGTGCCCCCTCCCGCGCCCATACCACGCGCCGTGAACGCGCCGCCGGCACCCGCGCCCTGCGCCACGCTGGCAGTGCCCGCAGCTGCTGCGGCAGGTGGCCCCGTTGCCATTCCCGCAGACATTCTGGCAAAGGGCTGGGGCATGGACTCGGTGACAGAAGTGCGCAGCGTGCCTGGCCCCAGGATGCTCCAGGAGCTCTGGGGAGGCGTGGTGTTGCTGCCTACTACTAAGGTGCTGCTGCTGCCCGTGTAGTGCACAGCCAGGGCGCTGCCGGTGGCGCCAGCCACGTTGGTGGAAGCGGAGAGCAGGTCGCGGCTGAGGTGGGTTGAGTGGTCGCCTGCGTCGCTGGCTTGGGTGATGCTGGGCTCGGGCGCGAGGTGGGAGGGGGCGGTGGCGGTGGAGGTGGTGGAGCCACGGGTTTGGGCTGGTGTGAGGACGGACTTGCCCACAGCCTGCGGGGAAAACAGGGAGGTGGAAAGCAAGACACACACTTAGAACAGCACAGGGCAGAGATTATCGCCACCCCAGAATGAATCGAGCCAGTACCAAGGCGCCCAGTGTCACGGCCACGCACCTGCCAGTACAGTGCCCACTCCTGTGCCCTGGCTGTCTCGCTTGCGGAGGGCGCCTTGACACCCTCCTGCTGCCCCGCGTCGCACGATGGCCTCGGCACCCTGTGGGTGAGGGCCAGCGCCTGCCTCAGCAGCCCCGTGGCCGTCGGCACAACACCGCCCTGCTGCTGTGCAGCCACGCTGGCGCTCTGCTCCAATGCAACGCCCGCGTGGCCTGCCTCACTGGCAGCCGCATGCCCCACCGCAGCCCTAGGGCTTGAAGGCGTGGCGTGGGAAGAGGACCTGGCGCGGCGGTGGCTGGCGCGGTCCTGCTCTGGCTCATCAGGGTCGGGAAGCTGCGGTACCATTTGGAAGATGGGTGGGGCCACACCTGGGCTGGACGAGGAGGCGTAGCTCCCAAGGCTGTGCTGCTGCAGCTGTGGCAGTTGGTGCTGTTGCTGCTTCTGGTGCAGCATGTGGGACACGTGGTGCTGGTGCTGGTGCTGCCACATGAGCTGCAAGCCTGCGTCCGTCGGCACGCTTGATGCCAGCCGGGCGCCACTGCTGCCAGGGTGTGGTGGAAGAGGGCACGGCGCCTCACCGCTGCCGTGGGCAGGGCTTTCGCAGGCGGAGCCGCGCCTGCCGGTGTGTGCGGGTGCGCTGGCGTTCGAGTAGGTGGACTTGCCGCTGACTGCGGACGCCAGGCGGTGGTTCCCTGTCAGCACGCCTGCTGGCGACGCGGCGGAAAGCGCCTCCGAGAGCTTCGGCGAGGCGACGTCCTCGGATCCGAAGGCGAGGTGGCAGTCCGACGGGTCAGTCGGAGCGTGCTCCTGCTCCGCTGCCGCCGCGACGGCGCCAGCGGCGCCTCCGTCGGACGCGGCGGCGTTGATGCTGCCCGCGCGGGCCGACGGGTTGCCTGAGGTGGCGCTGCCCCGCTGCCCGTCGCCGTCCTGCTCCGCCACAGTGTGCAGCTGCTGCTGCGGCAGGGCCTGCCCGAGCGCGTCCGAGGCGCGGGGGCGCACGACGGCTCCGGCGCGCACGCTGCCGTTGCTGCCGTGGTGGTTCGAGCTTCCCTCCTCCAGCGTCTGGACGCTGCCGTGGTGGCTGTGCGTGTCAGAGCCACGCGTGCTCAACCCATGGTAGCTCTGGCTGCCGACCGTGTAGGTGCGGACGAGCGAGCTCTTCTGGAAGAGGTTGCCTGAGGCGTTGGAGAAGTGGTGCGAGGACGAGTCGTTGACAGTGGTGGCCGCGTGCTGGAGCAGGTAGCCCGCGCTGCTGGGCACCGGCGAGCCGCGCACGCTCCCGAAGGCGAACGCCAGCATGCTGTTGTGCTGGAGGGTCTGGTCAGGGGAGGCGATCGACGGTGCGGGTGCTGGTGCGACCGACGGCGGCCTCTGTGCGAGCTGGCCGAGGCGGCTGCTCCTGCACACACACAGGCACGCGCAGCAGTGGGGCTGGGACAAGTCCACAAATGTTGGCGACCTTGCAGCTTGCTGTGCAGTGTTCATGGCTCTAACCCTACGGCACCCAAACACGGCCCCAACCCTAGCGTGCACGCACCCGCCGGCCCGAACGCTGTAGTCCGTCATGCGAGCCATCTTCCTCATCCTGCTGGCGTGGTTGTCGGTGCTGGGCTCGGCGCGCGGCGGTGCTGTCACCGGCGGCGGCTTGCACTGGAAGGCGGAGCGCGAGGGTCCGCCCACCAGGGGGGCGTAGTCGGCGGCGGAGTAGGGCGCAAAGCATTCGGCTAAGCAGTTCCAGCCCTGTGCGCAAGCGCAAGGTTTGGCATGGTCAGCACATGTGGTTGGTTGGTTGAGGAGTGCAGGAGCATGGATGGCTAGCGTGAACAGCCACCAAGTCTACGGCCACCATGTCAGTTCGCCATTTTTCGCACCTTGCGGCGTGGCGTGAGGCCCATGTCCTTGGTTAGCTGGTCATGGTACTGCACAGGCACAGGATACGCGAGCAGCAACAAGCGCACGTCAGCGGCGTGACGTGATGCAAGCCTTCTTGCTGCGGCTGGCCGTGCCTTTGTAGTGGCACACTACACACGTACAATGCAGCACAACGTGCACTGGCACGCGCAAGGAGCTGTGCACAAGCAAGCAGGTGCTGCCCCTCCACGCCACGCCGTGCACTCACGTCCTGTGTGTAGGGCATGAGCAGGCCGGCCCGGTTGCCCTGCGGCTTGATGGCGGCGCGCCGCCACCGCCTCTGCGCTCTGATGTCTGCCATCATCTCCCCGGCTGGCGGGAGCTCCACGTCGCACGACAGCACGGAGGCCAACCACTCGGCCTGGAGCGCCGTGGTGACCACGTAGTTTGTGCTCGTCACCTGGCAAGGAGCAGGAGGAGCAGGGCAGGACAGAGCAGGGCAGGGCAGGCACCATGTTGGTCAGGGCACGCCAACGAATGGGATACACACTGCGGTCCTCTAGTGCTTGTGCTGCCGCCACGGCCGTGTTTGTGCTCTTTCCGGCGTGGAGCGAAATCCATTCCAAAATGGTCGCCTGGGCGCACCGCTGTGCCGATGAACGCGAGGTTCTTGACGTCCGGGTGCAGGATCTGCCGGTAGAGGTACAGGCCGTCCTCCTCCAGCTGCATCTTGAGCGTCACCCTGCATGGTGCATGTGGTCGCAGCGGCGAGTCAAGTCCTCTCACCGCCACTGAGCCCATGGACAGGCGCTGCTGCCTCCTGGCCCGCAGGAAGCGCGCAGCTTCCAAGGTCTTCCAAGGTCACGCCGCTGCCTACCTTGGGTCCAGGAACTTGAGGGACGAGGCGTAGCCCGTGCACAGCACCTGCGCGGGCGGCGCCACGAGCACTTGGGTGTGTATGCCATGCACCAGCAGCAGTGCGTTGGTCTGTCCCTGAAGGCTCCAAAGTCCCTCACTAACTCACGATGAGGTCGCAGGTGAGCTCAATGCCAGAGTCCAGCACAATGGCGTCCGGCTTGAGGTACCGGATGCGGCCTGCAGGGGACAGAGCCCAGGGCAAGACAGCACCAAGCACAGCCTGTTGCAGGCACACACAGCCAGCCAGTTTGAACAGCAGACTGCCTACACCCGTCCTCGATTGAGCATGCCAGTTGTTGGACCGCAGGCGCACCCTCGATGGAGACGAGTTTGCCCTGCTCCACCATGCTGCGCCACATGGCCTCGTCCAGGTGCCCGCCCCAGTGTAGGTCCGTCTCAAGCTGCTCCATCGGCATGTCGACCTGCGCCATCATTGCACCGTCGATGCACCGTCTGGCAAGCTCAGCAGCAGCAGCAGCAGCAACTCCGACGCCTGGCATATCAGGTGTCGGGCTGCAGCGCAGGGCCTGAGGGCACTGGCAACGCGGCCATCCGCAGCAGGCCGCTGCCACCAGTCCCCACGAGGCACTGAGCTCACCTGTTCCGTGTCAAACTGCTCTGTCACGCTGCGCTTGATGGCCCACCACGCCACTGCCCGGAACGGCGCAGCCAGCTTGCTGAGCAGCCGCTGCGCCCGCGTGGCAGCGTAAAAGGGCCGGGAGAGCGTGCCCAGGCTGCGCCCCGCCCGCGAGTGCAGGATGCGCCGCGTGGAGACGCCTGCCAGCTTGTCAGGCAGCGGCCATCGCATCTGCATTGTGTGCAGATACACACAGACAAGACGCAGGATACATGGTTGCGCTGACACGTGAAGCCATGGGTACAGTAGAGCCACAGTGCACTACGCGTGTACACACAGGCTCAGGCGTGTCGCTGCCCTTGCCCCACTCTGTGGCTTGCCGCCGCTGTTTGCACGTCATGCACACGCAGACACTCCTACTTTACTCGCTGCGGATCCTTGCTGCCATGGTTGATGCTGCCTGAAGCCCCGGATGCACGTCACGCACACGCACACTCTGTACTCGCCTTTCCATTGAGCAGCGAGACGGACGCCGCGTTGTGCACGACCGTGTACGTGACGACGAGGTCGGCGGGCGAGCGGCCCGTGCCCAGCAGCACCACGTGCTTGCCCGCTGAGATGCGCACGTCCTTGAACTCGGACGAGTGCAGCACCATGCCGCGGAAGTCGCTGATGCCCTGCGCGTGGTTGGCGTGAACCAGTCAGACCCACCCACATCATGCCCTGTGCCTGCGCCACCTGGGTGTGCTTAGATTCACCCCTGCCCTGCCCTTAAGTGCCGTTGGTCTGCTGCCAAAGGACGGGGCGACGACAGCCTGCAGTGATGCCATGTTAAGCGAGCCTGGTGCACAACTCACGGGGTAGGACGGGACTGCTGGTGTGGTGTTGATGCCGGTGCAGATGACCACGTACCGCGCCACGAGCTGCTCCTGCTTCTTGGTCTGCATGGATTGCGTGAGGACAGACAGCAAGGTGCGTAAGCCACGTGTGTGCGGCAGCTCTCCACAGACCCTGCACCGCTGCACTACTCGCCTTGGTGTGCTGGTGGGTGATGGTCCACTGGTCCTGCCTCGTCGGCGCCAGGTTGACCAGGTGTGTGTTGAACGTGATGAGGTCGTACAGGCTGAAGGCCTGCAGTGCGTTGCGTCAAGCAGCCAGGCGCACCAGTTGCATGAAGGCCTGCTAGCGGCACCCCGCTGCTCCGGCGTCCCCACTGACGAATGTCCCCACCTGTGCGTAAGCATAGGCGTACGCCTGCACGTCCTCTGCCGTAGGGTGTGGGCCCGACGTCAGCAGGCTGGTCGGTGGCGGGAACTCGGGCATGCAAATGTCCTCCCACGACACTGCACGGAGGGAAAACGACGTATGAGCTTCACATGTTGCTGTTTCCGCGGTTTTTGTGTGGTGCGCCGCCTGGCACAGAAGCACCGTGCGCCCAGCAGCCAGTACCAGTGCCAATGCGCTGCTTTTGGATGCTTGGTGCTTCCTGATGGATGTGTGCTGCATCCCGGCGGATGTACCCCACACCTTGGAGGCTCAATCCCCTGTAGCCGTGATTGCCGACGGTCGAGGACTCCTCGAGCACCTGCACCCGGAAGCCGCGCTTGCTGAGAGAGCGCGCCGTCTGCAGGCCGGCGAGGCCGGCGCCGACCACGACCACTGGTGAGCTCATCGCGCACGGGAGCCCGTGGACGCCACGCCGCACTGGCGCGCGGCCGGCCTAGCGCTGATGCCGCGCCATCTGCTGCGACCCAGCTGCTGGTGCTCGCGTGTTGGGCTGGCTCTGTGTGCCGCCGGAGAGGTATGAGGCGGTAAAAGTCAACCCCCTGACCGTGAGGAACGAGGCGCAGCGAGGAGCGGTCCGCTTAGTACGTATGAACTGCGCGCTTATTAGCTCACCCCGCGTGTGCTGTGGCAGCGTGTGTGGGCCGCCTCTGTCTCATGTGGTACTGCGCATGTGGTCTCCCACGAATGGAGTCCAGATGAGATCGATCGATTGCAGGCAGGGCCCACAACATCGTGGATACACGCTTTTGGTGCTCACGTCAAGGGCAGGGGGCATCATGGGGAAGCGGGCAAGCCGACAGCGTGTGTCGCATCAAGCTCTATGGCGACCATGGCCATCTAATGCAGACAAGGACATGGGCAAGGCGCCGGGAAGCCAGGCACGTGTAGCCACACGGCCTACTCAAGAAGAAGCAAAGAATAAGTACCGCATCCAGCCCAAGGTTCAGCAAGCTCTTCCCTCCTGCGCACTCTTTTAAACAAGGAGTTTAAAGCGGCCCAGCCGCAGCGTCCGCCGCCAGCAGGGCCGCTGTGTTGCTCATGCTGTGCGCCGCGAGGGGCGCCATGAGGTTGCGCGTGCGCAAAAAGGTGTACCCCAGCACGCAGCCCATGCCCGTGAGCGCCGGCAGCGAAGACCACGAGGCGCTGCTCATGTGGCAGAGCCCGAAGAGGAGGCTGCTGCTCACCACGGCTCCCCACGCCGGCATGTACCTGCAAGTTGGTTAGCAGCAACATATGGCAGCGCACACGGTGAAGCGTTGGTTGCCTTGCCTGGCCGCATGCTGGTGTGCGCAGGCAGGCACCTCGACGGAATCTCACTTTGCAAAGGACGTGATGAGGAAGCCGCGGAACAGCGTCTCCTCCAGCAAGGGTGCCGCCACGCACGTCTCAACCCACCAGCGACACCTGCACCGTGTGCATCATGCACGAGGGCCAGGGAACAGCGTCGTTTGCCGCAGAAAGCACGCACGCTCTCCACAACCCTCCATAACGTGCAACGACAGCTCTAGCAGCGCGCCCACCAAGGCGCACCTGAAGGGCAGGGTGCGCTCGTCGCCTCCCGCCATCAACGTTGCCGCCGTATCCGCGCCGGCACCTGCGCCGCCCGCCACCAGAGCCATGTCCAGGCCCTGCTGCATCAGGTTGATGGCGGCCAGGCCCACCAGCGCGTGGCACGCCCAGACGGCCCTGCGGAAAGGAGGCGGACACACCGCTTTGAGCACACATTGTGACCTACTGGTTCCTGCCGTGATTGCTGCCAGCCTGCTCGCGGCGGCCTGAAAGCTGAAGACCCTTCGTGCATGCAGGCGTACAAAGCCAGACACTCACCAGCCCCTCTGCCGATCCATGGCGCCGTCCAGCCGCATGCCAAAGACCTGGCGGGGCTTGCCGTCCGTCACGTAGCGTATCGCCATGTCAAGCAACGCCACCTTCGGGTGAAGGCACACGGCGAGCAACCAGCAGCACGAGGCATGAGCACACACGCAGCGCCACCACCACATGCGCATGCTTGGCGAGGCCCGCCAAGACGGCTGCACATCATCACGACACCGGTCGTGAAAGCCTGCAAACCTCGGAAAGCAGAAACAAGGCGCCCACCTGGCCAAGCTTGCGCGCCAGGCTGAAGCCCTGCACCCACTCCAGCCCCTGCGACGCCTCCAGCAGGCCCGCCAGGTTGTGCGGCTGACTGATGAGGTTGAACAAGCTCTCGGCTGTCAGCGTGCCAAAGCAGGCGCCGCCGGGCGCCAGGGTGGGGAGCAGCAGCAGCTCCGCTGCAGCCAGGGCAGAGATGGCCGCCACTGCCGGCAGGCCCCAGCGCACGTGGGAGGCCAGGGCGGCTGCCTCCTTGCGCGCTGAGGTGGCGGGTGCGTCAGGGAGTAGCGCTGGGGAGGTTGAGGTGCGGGGCGCGAGCGTGGTGACGTCCAGGACGACTGGGATGTTGAGGAGGGCCAGCGGCTGTGAGTGTGGGCGGGGGCTGTGAAGGTGGTGTGGCGAGCGGGAGAGGGCCGTGGGTGAGTCATCGTCGTCCGTTGCTGCGGAATTCCAAGAGGCGGTGTACAAGGAGGCAGCGCTGGCAGGGGGCTGTGGGTGCTGGTGTGGGTGCTGCGGGCCGCCCAGGCGTGGTGGCAGGTGGCCGTGAGCGCCACCGGCTGAGGTGGGCGAGTGGGCGCGGGCCGAGAGCGCGCGGAGCTTTCGTGCCTGCTCCACTGCCGTTTGGTGGCATGAAGATAGGCACGCCGGGCACGCTGGTGCACCTTGTGAGCCGCTCTGCGGTTGGAGCTCCTGCTGCTGGCAGGGGGTCAGCGCGGGCGAGAGATTGGGCGAGCGCAGAGTGCGTGCGCGTGCGGCCAGGCCCATGCCTGGCGGATGCGGTGAGCAGAAGCGCAGCTGCTGGTTGCTGAATGCGCCTCCCAGGTGCTGCTGCTGCTGCAGGGCGTGATGGAGATGAGCGGCCTCAGGTGCGCAGGAGCCCTGCGCGAGGACGCCATCTCCAGCTGCAGCGCCGCGTTGCGCGAGCACCAGGTCCCACGCGCGGATGGCCGCTGCGCGCCGCTGCATCTGCTGGCACGCCGCACGACCACGCTGGAAAGGTGCCCTCACGCTCCGCGCCGCGTGCGAGCCGCGCGCTTGTATACAGCGACGAGCTCTCAACGAATGTGCGCGCTCGCTGCTCCTCTTTCCTTCTCTCTCTCCAACGGTGCGAGTTCGTTGCACCAGAATTTCGCCTGGAGGAAGAGGAGAGGAGAGGAGAGGCGTGCCCAGCGGAATTGTCGCACGTGCGTGCTGCACGCGCCGAGCTCTCGCTCTCCCTCGCCCTCGCTTCCCTCTGCGACCGCAGCACGCGCTTCAAATCAGCAGCGCGCTGCGGCAGGGGCAAATCCGCACAGCGCACAGAGCGTGCGCTCCAGCAATGGCTGACGCTACTGGAGCAGGTGCCATGTATGGAGTGGAGCAGCCAGCTGCTGCCGCTGCAGGCGCCACCACGACGACGCCCGCGGCGCCCAAGCGCCTCATGATTCGCGAGATGGTGCTGGAGAACTTCAAGAGCTACGCCGGCGCAGTGTCGGTGGGGCCCTTCCACAAGGTGCGGCACCAGCAGCATGTGGGCCAAACAGCGCTGCAGAGCGCCGCAGCGCAATGGCATCGAATGGGCGCACCTGCCCGCCCACTTGCCCATTGTCCCACACACGCAGTCCTTCTCCTCCGTGGTGGGGCCCAACGGCAGCGGCAAGTCCAACGTCATCGACGCCCTGCTCTTCGTGTTCGGACGCCGGGCCAAGCAGGTACGGCACCCTCCCGCCCAAGGACGACCGCCCAAGGACAGACAGGGGCTATTGCAAGGCCCTGGCCACAAGCGTTGCATGCATGGTTGCCATGCGCGCCATGCAGCTGCGGTTCAACAAGGTGTCTGAGCTCATCCACAACTCGACCAACTTCCAGAACCTGGAGATGGCCAAGGTCACGGTGCACTTCCAGCAAATCATCGACCTGGTGCGCAATGGACTAAAGCAGCAGCAGCAGCTGACAGTCACCTGCCACGCGGCATGCGGGGTGCTGCGGGGTCGCTTCAACCTGAACAGCCGCCCCGGCTGAAGGCATGCAGCAACAATGACAACAGCAGCGGACAGCGCCAGGACTGTCAGCATGCATGTATACCTGGCCACCAGCTTTCCAGCGACCCCTGTGTGCAATGCCACCTTGCATGCTGCCCGCCCGCCCCGCAGCCTGGTGAGGAGTACGAGGTCGTTCCAAACAGCCACTTTTCCGTGGCGCGCACGGCGCACCGCAGCAACACCAGCGACTACTACGTCAACGACCGCAAGGTCAGCGCCAAGGAGGTGACGGACAGGCTCAAGGGAATGGGCATCGACCTGGACAACAACCGCTTCCTCATCCTGCAGGTGCGGCGGGTGCTGTGGGGGTGCTGGGCATGCTGTGCTCTAGGAACCGCGACGTGGCTGTTCATGATGCGGCAACCGCTGTAGCACGCCCAACGTACACGCCATGCATTACAGGCACGGTGATGATGCGGTGATGATGTCACGGTGATGCGGATCCACACCTTCCATAACGTGGCGTCCACCCAGGCGTTCATGTGTGGCCGACGTGCGCCAACCACAAACTGCTTGCAGGGCGAGGTTGAGCAGATCAGCATGATGCGTCCCAAGGCTGAGGACAAGAACGACACTGGCCTGCTCGAGTACCTGGAGGACATCATTGGCACGCACGCCTACGTGCAGCCGCTGGAAGAGGCCAGCAAGCAGTGAGTGTGCGGTGACCGGCTGCTGTGTCGATGGTGGGGACTGTGTGGTGGTGCATGCCTTCAGCTTGGTCCGACATCACTTGTGTTGTTTGTGGTGGGGCCTGGCAAACAGTAACACCCAAGGTTGAGGCCCAAGGGTGGCCTTGGAAGACATGTTTTGCGTCAGTTGTGGGGCTGATGTGGACAAGGCGGCGGTGCTCCCTGCCCCACGTAGGCTTGAGGAGATGAATGAGAAGCGTCAGGGGCTGATCCAGCGGCTCAAGGTGGCTGAGCGGGAGAAGGGCGCGCTCGAGGGCAAGAAGGCAGAGGCTGAGATGTTCCTGGGCAAGCAGGTGAGGTCACTGGCGCAATGACGACAGCCATGGGTGCCATGTCATGCAGGAGAGGGCTGTGAAGGCGCAAGCGGAGCTAGGGTCGCGTGCCCTGGGGGTCAGCACCACGCTGACATTGTGCTTCGGACGTTGCTGCCTTGCCTTGCAGGGTGAGATGCTCCAGGCGCGCATCTGCGGTACCACCATCTACATGATGCAGACCCAGGTGAGCGCTTCCTGAGCGCTGAGGCTCACTCGCTGCCACCGGGTGTGCTGCCCCAGGTCTGACCCGCTGGTGACAGGGGCTCACAAGGACAAGCCAGCTGGGCGTGAAGGACAAGCCAGCTGGGCGTGCCACATGCCGCGACCGCAGCAAAACCTGGCCAAGCTGGCCGAGAAGGCGGTTGAAGCCGAGGCCAAGCTCAAGTACGAGCGCGAGAAGGGCGCCGAGGAGGAGGCCAAGGCCAAGGCCGCCGAGGCCACGCTGCAGGCGGCCGACCGCGCGGCCAAGGGCTGCGCGCAGGCGCTCGAGGAGGCCGAGGCGGCGTTCAAGGCGTTCGAGCGCAAGGACGCAAAGGGGCAGATCGAGCTCAAGGACCTGGCTGACAAGGTGCGACCGATGCGGCCCTTGCGCCGGCGCAGTCGTCGCAACCCGCGCACTGACCGCGAGGTGCCGCCGTCAGTGGATCGATCGCGTGTGGCTCGCTATGCTGACGCTTGCCTTGCCGACACAGGTCAAGAAGCTGACGGCCAAGATGGAGAAGGACGCTGTCGCCGCCAAGGTGTGGCCGCCGCGAGTCTGACGCCGCTCTGCACCCCGGCTCCCTCAGCACTGCGCATGTCTTTGAGTTCGCCAATTGACACTATGCGGAGCATGACTGCTTGGTGGAGTGGTTGGCTGCTCGATGGAGCGCAGAAGGCCGAGGCGGAGGCCGAGGCGCTGCAGGAGGCGGCCCCCGGCGCTGCGCAGGCGCTCGCCAAGATGCAGCAGGTGAGCCCAGGGCAACATGGCTTCATCATGATGTGCTGCGCTGCTGCCTGCCAGCGGCCCAACCTCCCGACTGCCCTGCCCTGCCATTGCTTTGCTGTCTGCGCCACCCATCACTCACCACCACCACCACAGGAGCTGGCGACGGCAGAGGCCAAGCTGGAGGACATGCACGAGGGCCTGCGGGGCGAGGTGGAGGGATACCACCAGCAGCTAACAGAGGTGCGGGGCGGGGCGGGGCGGGGCGTGCATGCTGGTGCCCCAGCCAAGTGCACCTATGGCACGCAGTGGCAGGCCAGCCGCTGTAGCTTGATGTGGCCGAGGCAGAAAGGACTGGCAACCTTTCACCCACACTCGCCGCCGTGCCTCACCCGCCGACACCCACACCTCGTGGTGCCACACGGTCACCGTGCAGGTGCGCACCAAGCTGGCGCCTTGGGAGAAGAAGGTCGGCGAGGCCACGGGCCGCATCTCGGTGCTCACGGCCGAGCGCGACGTGCTGGCTCGCCGCGCCGACGACGCCAAGAAGCGGCTCGACGCGGCGGTCAAGGCGCTGGCGGCGGCGCAGCAGGGCGCGGCGGCGCGCGACAAGCACATCCGGGACCTGGAGGCCAGCGCCAACAAGTGCAGGTGCGGGTGCGGGCCCACCTAGGTTTCAGCTAGGTTTGGCCGGCACAGGCCTCGCTGGGGGGCCACATCAGTACCACATCAGTACAGGGGCATGAAGGAGCTGCAGGGCTGCACGCTGGCGTCTGCTGTTGCAATACGCATGGGAGTGAGGACGGAAGAGGCCCAGACGCCTGTGTACGGTATGGCGTTTGCTTGCCGCAGGAAGGAGATTGAGGCGCACCGGGCGGAGCTGGCCAGCAGCCAGGCGGAGGAGGCGCGCCTGGAGGCGCAGGTAAGGGTGCGGTTAGGTTTGCCGGGCGTGGGAGAGACTGTACTACGCAGCTCATCCTTGCGCTAAACAGCCACACCGACACACAGGCCTGCGTATCATCTCAGCGTTCGTGGACGCACACAGCATGCAATGCGGGCGTGCACACACTCTGTTGATGCGGCAGAAGCCCCGTTTGCAAGCTACACACACTCGCATCTGGTGTGACAAAGACGCCATACTCACTGGATGGAACAAGCTGTGCAGGGTTGTTCTCATGCAGGTGCGGGAGGCCCAGGAGCGTCGTTGCCACAGCCAGCCTCCATTCTCACCGCTTGTTCTGCACTCGTTGTCTCTTGTGTGCAGGTGCGAGAGGCCAGGGAGCGTGTGGCGGCCGTCAAGGCGGACGTGGCCAACGCCTCGGGTTCCGGCGCCATGAGTCAGCTCATGGTGGCCCTGATGACAGCACGGGCCAAGGGGGAGCTCACGGGCCTGTACGGCCGCCTGGGTGAGTGCGTGGTTAGGGCTTGCGAGGGTGAGGGCTGACATCATGGTGTGTGCTGCTGCAGCGGGCCCACGCTGTCGTCGCGTGCCGACTGTCGGGCGTCTCAGCGGGTTCGATCATACCGCTTCATCCTTTGATGCCTTGCTGCTGCCGTTCAGCCATTCTCACGCTCTTTCTCTGCCCTTGCTTCAGGTGACCTGGGTGCCATTGACGCCAAGTACGACGTGGCCGTGTCCACGGCGGTGGGAGCCCTGGACTACCTGGTGGTGGAGACGACGACGGACGCGCAGAAGTGCGTCGAGTACCTCAGGAGGTGAGCTCTCTCTCCGCTGTTTGGCTCTTTGGCAAGTGGGCAAGGGCGTGATTGAGGTCTCTGCTGTTTGGCTGTTTGGCATGTGGGAAAGGGCGTGGGAAGGCGTGCAAGCCTGCGTTGGGCACGTCAATGCGCGCCGGAGCGCACAGGCAAAGCTTCGCGCTAGCACGTGGGCGTTTCCACACACACGCAAGTATGATGGTACCGTGTGTGGGTGCCTGGTGCAGGCACAACCTGGGTGTGGCCACGTGCCTGATCCTGGAGAAGCAAAAGCATCTGGCGCAGGCGGCAAGCACCAAGGTGGACACGCCTGAAGGTCAGTGTGCGGGTGCATGGGGTGCCCTGATCACCTGCCCTCTTACCTGCTCGATACCTGATCAAACGACCCGTGCGATGTCGCAGGATGCCCACGCGCCTGCCATGACCTGGTGCTGCACCCGCCCCTTCCACTATCTCAGTGCCACAGGGTGCCCTTTGCTGACCTAATGCCGCACCCGTTGGTGCCCCTGGTCCTCTCCACGTGCAGGGTGCCCGCGGCTGTTTGACCTAGTGCGTGTCAAGGACGAGGCGCTGCTCCCCGCCTTCTACTTCGCCTGCGGCAACACGCTGGTGGCCCAGGACCTGGACCAGGCGGCGCGCATTGGTTACGGCAAGGACTCGAGGTTCAGGCGCGTGGTCACGCTGCAGGTGCGCACAGGGCACACTAACAGGGCACATTGACTGGCACCGTGATCAGCAGCAACAGCAGCGTCAAACAGCAGCAGGCGAGCTGTCATGTCCCTGCGATCAAGGAGTCACTTGACTATCTGCAGTCGATGTCCCATCCCACCTCACCCCACCTGGTACACACCAGCCCTGCACTGCACTGCACGCAACGCTGTGGCAACGCCCGCAGGGCCAGCTGATCGCAGAGAGCGGCACCATGACGGGTGGTGCCGGCAGACCCTCACGGGGGCGCATGGCGCTGGGCAGCTCAGCCCCCAAGGGTGCGGCGGGCGGAGCGGGCGGGGACGCCAAGGCAGCGGCCGCGGAGCTAAAGTCAGCTGAGCAGCAGCTGGAGCAGGTGCGTGGGCCAGGGCCATTGGCGGGCTTCTGTAACATCCGTGACAGCCCCGTGACACCGTAGTGGGAGCCCCCCCCCGGACAAGCCGTTGTGATTGTCCTTCAGTTTGTGCGGTGCTGCACGAGCGCTGGCACCTGCAAGCACCTGGGAAGGCTTTGCACTTTGAACGCGTGTTCATAACTGTCTGTCTTACCAGATGAGATACCAAAGGGCTTCCCTGCTGGTGTGCTGCGTGGGATGGCATTGCACAGGTGTCTGCGGCGCTGGCGGCGGCGCGTGACCGTTGCGACGCGTGCAGCAAGGCGCTCAAGGCAGCTGAGAAGCAGCTGGCCGACCTGGAGCTGGCCGCGCCAAAGGTAGGGTTTGCAGGCTCGTGAGGTTTAGGGTCTTGGCCATGGAGGTCAAGTGCGAGAGGAAGCAGAAGCTCCAGGCAGGGCAAGGTGGCGTCTGATGGCCAAGCAGAGCCTGCGGCCTCCTGCGTTGCTGTCACGCATGTACTGCATGCTGAGGTGACGTCTTGCGGCACACCCGCCGTTGCCTTGCCTGCACACACAGGCGCGCATGGAGGCGCAGGCGGAGGCTGACAAGGCCGCCGACATCCAGCAGCGCCTGGAGGGCCTTCGGGCGGCCACACAGGTGCGTGGGCTGCAGGGTGCGTGGGCTGTAGGGTGTGTGGGCTGTAGGGCTCTTTTCACGATTTGTTTCTAGGACTTTAAGGCGTGGGCAGGAGTGGTGCCAGGCCCCGAAACAAGATTCGCCAAGATGGGGCGGCGGCGGCGACGGTGGGGGTGGCGATGGCGGGGGCAGCGGTTTAGTGTGATCTGATGGAGCCTTCAGGACTGCGTGGAGTGGGGGCCATCTGCGGCGTCGTGTGCAAAGCTAGCTAGCAAGCGGGGCTTCAGACCGCAGCAACCAAGGCAGCACAGATCAGCAGTCGTGTTGCCCACCTCAGCGCCTGTCAAGAGCTCTCTCACAGCCATGGGAGCTGCAGCACGCCGCCGCACTGCGTCAGTGACTGAGTTTGCATGTGCACTGCGTGAGTGCCTGCGTGGGTGCGCGCAGGTTGACGCCCAGGACGCGGCGCGCATCACCAGCCTGAGCACAGACGTGGCGCGTGAGGAGGCGCAGGTGGCCGACCTCAAGCGTCAGATGCAGGGGCTGGAGCAGCAGGCGGCGGCGCTGCAGGCACAGATCGACAACGCAGGTGAGCAGCGTGTGTCTGTTTGAGCACATGCTTTGAGCTGTACGTACATCTGCCGCAGCCGTTTCTGGCAAACAGAAGCTGGCCCGCAGCTGACAACCACGGCAGGTGGGAGAGAGGCTTACAATGGACCAGCGAGCACGTACAGAACAGGCCGATTGGGTATGAACAGAAGCCAGAACGCAAGCAGAACAGAACAGCCGGCGAGACAGAACAGGAAACCAGGACGAAGGCAGGTTCTCCAAGGCACCGTGTGTGAGTTGGCACAGAGTTGGCACATCTGGCCGGGCAACGGTGCGTGTGCATGTGCAGGTGGTGACAAGCTCAAGGCTGCCAAGGCCAAGCTCACCAAGCTGCAAAAGGACATCCAGGAGGCCGAGGCTGACGCCAGCAAGCGGGCGGTGCAGGTGCGCTTGGGCACAGGCTTTGAGACACTCGATTCACGTCTGCTGCTGCTGACTCGGGGTGTGTTATGTGTAGCTTGCAAACGGGGCCGGGTCGACCCTGCTTTGAGGCCTGTTGAGGGAGGCTCTAGCGCTGTTGTCATGCTGTTAGCGTGTGCGTCACCTTGACCTGGGACCTTGACCTGTCACCTTGACCTGGGACCTTGACCTGTCACCTTGACCTGGGACCTTGACCTGGGACCTTGACCTGTCACCTTGACCTGTGGCCGCTCTGTTGGTGGCCTGGCGTGTGGCACCATGCAGCTCAAGAGCTGCCTCAAGCTGGTGGACAAGGTCTCCAAGGACAAAGACAAAGACGGTGAGCGCCTCCCATCACATCCCCTCGTATGCTCTGGCCTGGGCTGGTGCCACGCCTTCTCTGCCCTTACCTCCGTCCATTTCTGCTGCGGCGTGTGGACAGTCGTTGGTGCCTTGGTGTCGCGGTGCATGCATGCTCTGGTCTGGGCAGGTGCTTGATTTCCTTCACTACCTTAGTTGATGCGGCCTGAGGCCCCGTTAGCAAGCTACACACACACACACCTGCCTTCTGCTGATCCCTTCCCGCGCCCTGCCACAACTGAGGAGTCCTGCCCTGATGTGCGAGCAACACGCACACGCCCACACGCATCAGCAGCGCATCACCACATGTGCCTGCACCTGAGCTGCTGCCCAAAAGCCCGGGCTAAGCAGCTGAATGTGCGCGTGTGCGTGCTTGTTGTGGCGTGTGGTGCGCGCGTGTGCTTGCGCAGAGAAGGAGCGTGCCAAGTTGGAAGAGCAGGTGGTGCGCCTGCAGGGCGAGCTCAAGGACATGGAGGAGCAAGCCCTAGAGGTGAGGTTCACATGAGGGCTTGGGGTTGGGCATGGTACCAGTGACCTGGCGCACTGCGTGTCGAAGTGTGTGTGATGTGCCTGCTAAGCCGCATGAGGAAGCGTTCTGAAGGGTGGGTGTGGAGAGGACTGTGGCGTGCATATGGCCCGTGGCGCCTTGGCGTGCGTGTGTGCAGGTGATGCACAAGCGCAACACGTGCCGCGCTGAGCTGGCTGAGAAGCAGCAGGCACTGGAGGCCACCCGCGCAGAGGTGAGTGCGGGAGGAGGGGCGGCGGCGCATGCCGAGGGGCATGTGCGTGTTAGCTTCTCGCCAGGAGCTGCTCACCATGACTTGGAGCCGCCCACTGACAGGGGGCCGTCTGGGAGAGAGGCAGTGCTTGGCACCAGATGGTCTCCTACCTGTCTCCGATTTCTCACTTCTGACAGCGGCCCCGGTAGAACGCAGGCAACAGCAACAACAACAACGCACTGGTTGCCCGGTGTTGCGTGCCGCGTGTGGTTGCAGGTGCGCGAGGTGACGAGCAAGCACGCCATCATTTGCAAGACTCAGCTGGAGCTGGAGGCTGCCTTGGAGCAGATGAGCAAGATCACGCGCGAGGAGGGAGCCAAGATCAGCAAGTGGCAGGTGCGCGCGCCACGTGCGGGCGGGCGGGCGGGTGGGCGCACTAAAATGGGCAGGCAAGCGGCGTGTGTAACTTGTTTTAAAACCGCAGAGCAGGGTGAGCAGCAAACTGTGCCCGAGCAGCAAGGATCAGTGCCGATGGTGCCGTGCACGCCTCCCTGTGCCACGGTTGCACCTGTGCACAACGCTCCCGCAGCGTGAGGTGGAGGGCCTCGCCAAGAAGGTGGTGGAGCTGACGGGCGAGCAGCCGCCCGCCGTGGACCCAGCCACCCTGGAGGGGCACAAGGCGGACGACTACATCTACAAGGTGCGGGTTAGGGTTATCGATCAGGGTTAGGTGCTCCTAACCCTAATCAGGGCGGGGCGTGCCATGGGCAGACGGCTAGGCCTGCACAGGGGGTGACCTTTGCCGGTGTGTGTGTATGTCGAGGTGGAGGTGAATGTGTCGCTTGCCCACCTGGCCCCTGACTGTACGAGAGGGGCTTGCATGGCACGCCACGCCCACACAGCCAACGGTACTGCTCAGGCAGCCAGCGAACGCAGACGCACGAACTGTGGTGGTGCTTGTTGTTGTGGTGGTGGTGGTGCAGG
>QAXK01000824.1:0-13827 GCA_004335735.1 Chlorella sp. KRBP
GCTCAGGTGAGTTAGGTTCCACTGCATGTTGCTCAACAAGGTGCTGCAGTGGCTCAGGTGAGTTAGGTTCCGCTGCATGTTGCTCAACATGCCGTGCTGCTGTGCGTTGGGGACATTGTGGTGGCCAACGCGCGCAGCTTTTTCATCCGCCCTTCTAAGCTGTGCCGTGTGTGGCCCATGCCGTGCCTCTACCGCAACTCCTCGTCGGATGCGCTGCCTGTGCCTGCAGGGAGCGAGACCTTGCTGTGTATGTGGAGCCAGAGGCGTACCACCATGTGGACCCAGAGCTCAAGGGTGAGGGCTTGCATGTATGCGGTAGGGCTTGGCCTCTCTCGGCGTTAACACTCGCAGTGGTCCCACACGCTGTGAACACGGTGCTGACGGTGCTGCTCGTTTCCTTGCGTGTTTGCTTGTTGTCATCATCATCATTGCATGGCGTTCGCGACGGCGTTGAGTGCAGGCGTGTGTGGCGAGGCGCTGTCCAAGGGCGACATCGTGCAGGACGTCAACGGCAGCTCCATGGTGGTGCCGGCGCCATGCCCCTGCCAGGACAGCTCCACGCCGCGCGGTGGCAGCGACAGCGGGGGGTGCTTGCAGGGCGGCGGCGAGGAGGTGGCGGGTGGGGTGCTGACATGGCCCGAGGGGCGGTGCCCCAACCACAGCATCCCGGATGAGGTGGCGCAGGACTTGGATTTCGTGGTGGTGCTGGGAGGTGCGTGGTGGTGATGAAGGCCGTGGTGGTGGTGTGGTGACGCTGGGTTGCGTGAGGCAGCTGTGCCACCGAGACCCGTCCGGGCTGGTTTGCGTGAGCGCGGAGGCAAAAGAATGAACTCGCCCTGTGTTTCCTGCTGCGTGTGCCAACGCGTGCGCAGGCGATGGCACGCTGCTGTGGACGTGCCACGTGTTTGGCAACCGCGCCGTGCCGCCGTTGCTGCCCTTCAACATGGGCTCCCTAGGGTTTCTCACGCCCTTCCCGCCCAGCCAGGCGGAGCAGCTGCTGCAGCTCATGCTCTCAGGTGCGTGTGAGGTCATCATTATTCATCATCACGATTGCGTGGCGTTCACGACAGGTGGCATGATGCTGCTGCCGTCACACAAGATCGTGTGAGGTCAGGTGTGGCCGCTCACGAGACTCCGTGTGCGGGTGCAGCGCCGTGTAGAGTAACGAGCGGTTAAGCAGCATGCCAACACCGCCTCAGCCAGAGCACGCAGCCTCCCGGCACCAGGCCACACGTGTGAACACAGCGTGCAGTGAAGGGCATTGGCGTCCCTGTGCCCCTGCAGGTGGCTTCCCCATGATTCTGCGCCATCGCCTGCACGCCATCATTGTGCGGGCGCCCCGTGAGGGCAAGGAGGCCCTGGCCGGGGAGACCATGTCCCTGGGTGACGTGTGCTGGGCAGACGGGCACTGCGCCTCTGAAAAGGTGACATTCTGGCAGGCTGTGATGGCAGGCGGTGCGACTGTGTAGGTGGTGATGGTGGTGCGCCATGATATGACTCTGTTTGTGCGCGTCGCGGTGCTGCGGCACTGTGCAGGTGGTGCTGAACGAGGTGGTGGTGGACCGGGGCATCTCACCCTTCCTCACCAACCTGGAGTGCTACTGCGACGGCAACTTCGTCACGCACGTCCAGGTGCGCGAGAGCAGGCTCCTGGCCATTGCCAATGCACCTGAGCTTTGCATCTGTCGAGCCCACTTCACCGTAAGCAGCGCACGCTCACAACTGGCTGTTGAAGCCATTGCTCCACAGGCTCGCGCTGTCACCAATGCCAGCACCTGACGTGAACTCCCGTCATGACATGTTGCTGAGTCGTGTGGTCGCATGGTGCCGTGGTGCCGTGCAGGGTGACGGCCTCATCGTGTCCACGCCCACGGGCTCCACGGCCTACAGCCTGGCAGCAGGCGGGTCCATGGTGCACCCGCAGGTCCCTGGCATCCTCTTCACGCCCGTCTGCCCGCACAGCCTCTCCTTCAGGCCGCTGGTCTTCCCCGACCACGTGCAGCTCTGCATCCAGGTAAGGCCAGCTGTGCAGCTCAATGCACCTGGTGCCTGTGGTGACCACGTGTGGCTAAGGCGGTGTGAGGGCCCACTCACGCGAGTGTGGGCGACGCTGCTGAGCTCACTGGTGCAGGTGCCGCACGGCGCGCGGTCTCAAATGTACTGCTCCTTTGACGGCAAAGACCGGCAGGAGCTCAACGCCGGTGAGTCAACGCGACGTGGTGGCCAGGAGCCCGAACAGGACGATGACACTGACACGTGCAGGACGGCGCATACCGTTGCTGCTGGTGTTGGTTTCCGTGCTCTGCAGGCGACGCCATCATCATCCGCATGTCCCAGTGGCCGGTGCCCACGGTGTGCTCCCGCGACCCATCACGCGATTGGTTCACCGGCATCCGCGAGGGGCTGCACTGGAACGAGAGGCGCGTGCAGGCAGGAGCCGGGCACTGATAGAGAGCATGCTAAGCGCTGAGAAGCGTTGCGTGCTTCTTCTTGCTGGACCATGGCCATTGAGTCCCAAAAATAAGCAGGAGTCGCACGCGGAGACTTCACAACTCTTTCATTTCACCACCTCTGAAAACACTCCGAAGCGTGGATTGCCTCTCGGCCGCGTGTCCTCGGCCGCACGAGCAACGCGAGGGGGGAGCCCGAACAGCAACGCCAGAACGCGAAGACAACGCGGACGCAGCAACCTGAAGTGATCGTCGCGTGAGGAGTTCTCCCCCCTATCTCCTTCCTCCCTCGGGTCGGCTCGCTCATCCCAAGACGCGAGGAGAGCAGGAGGCACGCCTCCCCACTCGCGGCGCGCTGGAGCGCTCCGCCGCAGCGGCTGCGGCTGCGGCACATGTACTCCTCCTCTGACCCACCCCTCTTCGCGCCGCAGTGGGCCAAGAGAGGCGCAAAGCAAGGTGCGGGGCGGTTCGCCGGGGCGCCACCACGCAACAGCGCCTGCCTGCAGCCCACACTGCCTGCTCTGCTGCCTTGCTGGCTGCTTGCAGCCGACCAGCACCAGGGGGAATCAGAGGCGAGCAGCGGCGCGACCGCCAGCAACCGCCACAGCGCACACCCCACGCTGCCGCACAGCACCACCGGCAGTGGAAGGCACTACCACCCAGCAGCTGAGCAGCAACAGCAGCATCGCGCCGGTGGCGGCAGCGGGCCACTCGTCAAGCCTCTGGACTTGACCCGCAGCCAGAGCCAGCAGCCCTCGCTCCGCCCCGCCGGTGCAGGATCCTGGGCGTCCAGCAAGGCCTCCATCCACGCCAGCGGAAGCACCAGCGCGCGGGCGCAGGCAGCAGCGCCCTCGCCAGCTGGGCCATGGGGCGCCGGGGGCCATGAACCGCACGCAAACGGGAGCGGGCTCCACTCCCCTCCCTACACCAGCCACCACCACCACCACCACCACCACGTGCTCTCGCACGCGGCTTCCACGGATCTGCACAGCTCGCCCTTCTCAAACTCGTCCACTCCGGGGACCAGCAAGCAGCAGGGGGCGCAGCGCAACGCCACCCGCGGCCCGCACCAACCACCGCATGACGCCGCCTCTCCTTTCAACAACAGCAGCAGCAACGCGCAGCAGAGGGAGAGCGCGAGCGGCAAGCCTGTCAAGGCGCAGCTGCATGAGTTGCTGGGGGTGCAGGACCCTTTGGCACAGCGGGTGATCGAGGTGTACCGGACAAGCAGCGTGCCACAGCCCAGTGCCGCTCCTCCCTCCTCAAAGGTGAGCTTTGGCACTTGCACTATTCTCCCCGCAGGGCATGCGAGACACGCCATTGCGTGAGCAGCAAGTAGGTACTGCATCCGCCTCGCAGTTCTGCACCATGCACACCTGCTCACGCTCACACTGTGGACGTGCGCACAGACGTTTGACACGGAGTTCCCTTCCCTCCGCGACACGGCCCCCGTCACCAGCAATGGCAACCCCACCACCCACACCACAGCCACCCTCCCTCCCAGCACCACCACCACCACCAGCATTGTCAGAGCAGGGCCCCGCACTGCCTCCCCCCCCGACGCCCCCCCGGCCTCACACCCACAGGACAGCCAAGCGCCCCGCTCACCCTACCAGCACAACAGCTACCTGTCAGAACGCCTCGTGGGCACGCTTTGGACCTCCAAGCTGGCAGACGCGCCAGTCATGCCCTCCCCGCCTCCCTCCACCCCACCCGCCCCCACCGCCGCCACCACCACCACCACTCCGCCAACCTCGGGCCCGATCACCAGCCCCCCAAGCAGCGCTGCTGCCAGCGGCGCAGCACCACACCCACACAAGCCCAGGCTCGTGGACGCGCTGCTCACAGGAGGCAGCAGCACCGCAGCACCACCCGCCCAGCCCGCTGCCACCACTGACCCCGAGACGTTCCGCGCGCAGCTAGCCGTGCGCCAGTCCAAGCAACTTATCCCTCTCATGGTCGTGTCCAACAAGGCAGGCAGCAACGGCGGCAACGCCGCCGCCAAGGACTCTGCTGCTGCACCCACCGGGAGCGGGTCGACCGCAGCGGGTGGCGCAGGTGCCACGTCCAGCCTAGCGAGTGTGGTGGCGGGAGGCAAGGTCGGGGCTGGTGTTGCTAGTGCAGGCGGCGTGGCGGCGACGCCTGTGCCAGGGCGGCAGACCCTCATGGGCACAGTGGCCATGCTGCGGGGGCAGCAGGGCGGGAGTGCGGCGGGTCATGCTGCTGGGCTGGGCGGGAGCGGCGGCGGCGGGGCGGCGGCGGGCGGTGACGGGAGCTTGTGGCCTGCGCCCGGCGCGCCTGGTGTGCTGGGAGCTGGCGGGAAGCTGGTGCTGACGCGCGCCACCGCAGGTGCAGCGGGTGGGGCGGGCAGGAGGCAGCAGATGGTGCTTGGGACGTCAGGCTTGGGCGGGATGGGGACCGGGGCGGGTGAGGGTGCCAGTGGGCAGAGCAGTGGGATGCTGACGCTGCACCGCTCCCCGCCTCCCCAGGCTAGGAGTGCGGTTGCTGCGGGCAGCGCAGCGGCAGCTCGGCCTCCTCCACCGGGTTTTACCAGCAGTGGGGTGGTGTCGCCGACATCGCTGCTGGCCTCGCCTGTGCACCTCAGCACGGGCAGCATAGCCGGGCCGGCGGCAGTGAGCGGCGGCGGCGGCGGCGCGGAAGGTGGCGAGCAGCTGCAGGCCAAGGAGCAGCAGCAGCAAGGGGCGAGTGCGGGCGGCGCGGCGTCCCCTGCGCCAGTGGTGGTGGTGGCATCTCCCCGTGTGGGCGACGAGGGCGCTTCCTCTGGCCCGGCGTCACCGCTGGTCATGCACATGCCCTCAACGGAGGCTGTGGTGGATGCGGTGGTGCGGCACGCCACCGCCTTGCCTGGGCAGGATACCAAGCCTCCTAGTGTGGCCAGCGCCGCAACGCCCACCAAGAGCAGCGGCAGCAACACGGCGGGCCTCGCCGTCGCTCCTAGTAGTGCAGAGCAGCAGCACGACCAGCAGCAGCAGCGCAACGACACGGCAGCGACGGCAGACACGCGCAAGGCAGGCGCTGCCGCCCTCTACACCACCCTCGACTCTGTCGCCCCTAGCGCTCCCTCCTCAACAGCGTCTCCCCCGCACCAGCACTCGCACCCGCCGCTGGCCAGTCCTTTCCGTGCGGCCAGCATCAAGTCCCTCCCCGCCGCCCCGCCCTCTTGTGCTGCCACCGGCACCAAGGGCGTGTCTCTGCTGTCGTCGCACGGCGACCTGGACTGCGGCATGCTGCCGCTAGAGGAGGATGGAGCAGGAGGGGACGGAGGCGAGGTGAGCGGGACGGCCGAGGTGGAGACGCTCCCTGCAGAGGAGCTGGCGTTCCTGGTTTCCCTTGGGTGGACTGCGGGAGAGGGCGACGAGGAGGAGGTGGAGGGCGGCGGCGCCCCGCTCACAGAGGAGGAGATTGCCTCGTTCCGCGCCACCTCGGCGCAGCTGCAGCAGCAGCAGAGCCTGCACCTGACGTGCAGCAGCCAGGCGCTGGCAAAGATGCTGCAGCAGCAGGGGGGTGAGGGGGGCAGCGGAGGCGCAGGTGGCGCTGGGAGCGCGTTCATGCTGCTGGGCAGCAACAGCCGCTGCACTACGCCGCAGCTGCACGCGTCACCGCTGCTGGGCGCGTCGAGGACCTCGTCGCCGTCGCCGGTGGGCGGCGCCTCGTTTGGCAACCACGCCGTGGCGCTGAGCGACCACATGGGTGTGGGCGGCGCTGGTGGCGGTGTGGGCGAAGGTGTGGGATGGGTGCAGGTGTCGCTGCCTCCGGCACCGGCGGCGGCGTTGGTGGCGGAGGTGGAGCCGCTGTTCCCGGGAGTGTCGAAAGGGTGGTTCGGTGGATTGGCGGTGGCCACCACCCCTGGCCACGGCCAACAGCAGCAGCAGCAGCAGTAGGAGTCGTGAACGGTAGACGTGCGGGGGGGGGGACGAGTGATGCGGCTTGACGCCCCTGCGCCCGCCTGCTTCATGCGTGTGGCTTAGGCAACGTGAAGGACCCACTGGTGAATGAGGATTACTGGAGAGACCATTACTGCTCGCTCTCCGCTCCCAGCGCACCTTGGCCCACCCCGGGCAGAGCAACGCGAGAAAGCAGCACTCCTCGCACACACACACTCGGCGGCTAAGCTCACACAGCGCCACTGTTCGCTCAGCCCCTCGCTCGCTCAGCCACTCGCACTTCTCAATCTTGTTGAGGAGCAGTCACCCTCGGATCAAGATGAACCTGCAGCGCGCGCAGTCGTGGCCGTGTGCCCATTTCGTGGCCAACTCGCTGGCCCCTCGCGTGGCTGCGCCAGTGGCCGTCGTTGGGCCCCCCACCCGACGCCAGACAGTTGCGAAGAGCGGAGGCGCGCCGCTGCCAGCAGCTGCACGCTCGGCGGGATGGCGCGTGCCTGTGGCGCAAGCCAGGTGAGTTGTGTGGCGCCGAGCTCGGCCTGATCTCATCCTCTGGCGGGGAGGAAGGTGCAGGCGCAGGTAGGCTCTGGCAGCTGCAGACACTCGCTACATGGTCTTGTGCATCACCGCAGGCCGTGCCCGTTCCACCGCACGTCCGTGTCGGCCTCGATCCGCTGCGTGGGCGTGGCGGCGGCAGTGCTGCCTCCCCGCAGCAGCCCGCACGTGGTCGCCCCTCTGCAGACGCGCACGTCCCGCAGCCACCGCCACAGCAACAGCGGCCAGCGCGGCAGCGTGGCCATGCGCTCGGGCTGGGGCGCGCCCGTTGAGTTCTTGAGCGCCAAGGTCGTGAGCAACACGCTCGAGGCCACGGGCATTCACAAAATCCTGGTGGACATTGGCCAGGAGCTTGCGGCCAAGTACACGCGCCCAGGGCAATACATCCAGGCCAAGGTGCAGCCCGAGGGCAAGGCCGGCTTCTTCGCCATTGCCTCGGCGCCTGACGCGAACAACCAGGGAGTGGTGGAGCTGCTCATTAAGGTGCAGCCGGGTGCCACGGCCGAGGAGATTTGCAAGCTGGCGGCGGGCGCACAGCTGCTCGTGTCGGCGCCCATGGGCGGCGGCTTCCCAGTGGAGCGCATCCCAGCCTCGTCCTTTGACACGGTGCTGCTCTTTGCCACGGGGTCCGGCATCAGCCCTATCAAGGTGAGGGGGCACACGGCGGTTGCGCTCACTGTGTGGCTCCAGGGCAGAGGTGGGAAGGTGGAAGGTGGGACGCAAGGTGCAAGTGATCATGCACCCTACGATGCGTGTGCACATTGCGGCACACCCGTTGGGACCTCTATTGTGTGCGCATGCAGGCGGTGATTGACAGCGATGTGCTCGAGGTTGGCAAGCGCAAGGAGGTCCGCCTCTACTACGGAGCACGCTCTCCCGGTGCGTGGCCCTTGCAGGCGGTTGGGTCAGCACTTGGATTCACTCCCTCGTATGGTCAGCCACGTCCAGTCGTGCGAGCAGTGGATAGGGGGGCGTGTAGCCTGCTTGCGACCTGCTTGCGACGTGTAGTCCTTGCCTGTGTGTGTCTGCGGCGTAAATGGCGCAGAGCTGACTGCGTACAAGAACCTGATCCCCGAGTGGACGGCCAAGGGCATCAAGGTGGTGCAGGTGCTCAGCGGAGACGCCAAGAAGTATGTGCAGGTGAGACAGAGAGCTGGCCTGCACTTTCACCGCGAGCAGTGCTCATGACTGGGGACCACTGCGCTGCCTCCAGTGCGCCCCATGGAGTGCGGCACTGCCCGGCTGAAAGCACAAGCTACGCAAGGCCTTTCTGCTTTGGTGCGTCGACGATTAACGCCTTTCTACTGCGTGTGCGGATCCGCGCATCATGCAGGGTGCGTTTGCCGAGGACGCCGCCAAGCTCACCTCGCCCGGCACGGTGGGCGTGCTGCTGTGCGGCCAGAAGGACATGAGCATCGCCATCAAGGATATCTGCAAGGACAAGGGCGTGCCCCCGGAGGCAGTGCTCTCCAACTTCTAAACTTCTGAGGGCCTGGGTGGGGCCTGGGGGCGGCTTTTTATCTTGTTTAAGCTTGAGAGGCGGACGGCGCACGAGTGGCAGAGCGGTGATCAGCGTCACCCATACCGAAGACCGTTGCGGACGCTTGCTTGTTTGAGGGCTTTTCCAACACGTGAATCACGTGGGCAGGAGAGAGGAGCGTGGGCATGATGCTTGTTCTATGATGCTCTGAGAAGAGCGAGGTGGCAGTGCAAGTTGCACAAGTGCGATCGCGTTAGGCACGTCGCGGATCAGTCAACGGCAGCGCGCTCAGACGGACACCACAACCACACTCTCCGCTCATGACCCTCCCTCCTGCAGTAGTGTCACGCTCTCAACGATCCAGGGCTCACGCGCACACCGCCATCTAGGACGCATATGTCAGTCGTCGCGGCCGCCCCCCGCCAGCAGGCTCAGCAGCCTGATCGCCTCTGTCCACATCCACACCTGCGCGCAGCACCAGGTGCACACCACAGCAAGGTCACTAGGGAGCAGTTTCACACGCCTGCCTCCTGACTCTGGCCCCTGCTCTGCTGCAACCTCCCTTGCTCCGGCTGCATTGCCCCTCTTGCTCTAGGGGGCAGCCCCGTCCATCACCAGGCGCACCAGGGTGATAAGCAGGCTCCAGGCCGAGTACCACTCCAGCCACTTGGGCACGCGCGACCTCGCAAGGCTCCTGTGTGGACACGCGGCACACGGCACACAGCATGCGGCTATGGCGAGCACTGCGGGTTCGCCACATCACCCTCTGGCACTCGCTTAGCACCACGATGCAATGCCGCAACCACACCCTGCGGCCAAGGCCGTCGCTGCTCACCTGACCATGTCACCTTGCTGCTCACCTGACCATGTCACCTTGCTGCTCACCTGACCACGTCACCTTGCTGCTCACCTGACCATGTCACCTTGCTGTTCACCTGGCCATGTCACGTTGCTGTTCACCTGACCATGTCACCTTGCTGCTCACCTGACCATGTCACCTTGCTGCTCACCTGACCATGTCAAAGTCCAGCAGCAAGTTGGAGGCCGCCAGCGCCGCCGCCACCAGAGACAGGCCAATGCCCAGGGGCCCCGCGCTGAAGAGGCTCGTCACCTTGACGCCAAGCAAGCTCAGCAGCCACGAACCAAGGATCACAAACATGTAGCCGCCTGCATTTGTGACAGTGCAGCGCGGTGTGAGCCAACGCTGGCGTCAACCATAGCCTGCCAGCCTCCCACGGCAAGGGGGCAAGCTCCGTGTCCATCCGTTAACACACGCCGTAGAGCGCGCGCAAGTCTGCGCACCCAGCCCTGCTTCAGCTCCTGCAGCCTCAGCCAGCTGTCGCTGGCCACGACACCTCCGTACTGCTGCGACCCCAGCACCCTCAATCCCCCATCATCGCCCACCTGTGACCATCATAACCCCGTCCCTGAACTTGTCCGTGACCGTGATGATGCGCGCGTTGTAGGCGGCCAGCAGCGTCGCCGCCGTGCCAAGCACCAGCATGGTGGCGTTGAGCACAATGCCAGGGTAGCGCAACTCCTGCAGTTGCACCGCCGCCGACAACAACAACAAGGTATTGGTGCACCAGCCCCCAACCCCCCACCCACACAACGCAGACCATAATACGCACGCCGGCCCATGCATCGCATGCAAGACATCGACCGCAGCCCTCCTCCCAGCCCAAGTGGCCTAGGTAGTGACCCCAGCAATTGCCAGGTGAAGACCAGCTCAGCTGGACACCCGTCGCTCACCATGACGCTGCTGAAAGCCCCCAAGGCCAGGCCCTTTGCGCCGGCAAAGATCAGGCTGGTGGTGGGCGCCCACTGGGGCTTGAACATGGTGGCGAGCGCCGACTGCAGGGACACCAGCGCAGCACCACGACAAGCAGCTCTGCTGGTCAAGCCACACCTGGTATGGGAGCCAGCCACGCACAAGCATGCTGCGCTGCTGGTTGCGCTGCTGGTCAGGCACTCACAGCCAGGGCGACGAAGCCAGCGATTTTGCCCGCTCCGATGGCTGCCATGGCGGCGGCGGCGTTGCCGGAGAACACCTGCTTGCAGGTGGGAGGGGAGCAGCTGCTGCATGTGAGCACACCTGCGAGGTAGCACTGCTTGCTGTGCTTGCTGCGGCGCCATGGGTGCACGAGTCGCGCCCGCGCACCTGCATCCATGTGTAGGCTGCGCCGAGCACCGTGACGCCCAGCAGCAGGCTGCTCTTCTGCACCACGCCGTCCACCGTCATGATGCCCGCGGGGTCCCGCTGCCGCACGGCCTCCTGCGGCGCCGGCATGACGGTGTGGCACCGCACCACCTCGTCACGTAATGCCCCCCGCTCGCCGGCATGGTCAGGGCGGACCAGATGTGCACTTGCGTGACTGCATGACAGCACTGCGCACATCTAGCTTGCCGAACGTGTACGCTGGGTTGCTGGTGGCCGCTCCGGAGAAGGCGGCGCAGACGGGTGCCCTCCGCTGGAGCTCCGGCGTTGCCAGCAAGCCAGCAGCTCTGAGCCCCGGTAGGAGTGCATGTCGTTGGCTGCTCACTGCTGCTGGTGCTGCCTGAGGCTGTCTGGTCGAGGGGAGCCCCAAGGTTTGTCTCTGCAGGAGCGAGGCCATGTGATTTGCTGTGCTTGGTGTCAGGGAAGAAGGCAATCCTGAGCTCGGGCAATCGGCGCGCAGCGCGTGGCGTGGTGGTGGTGGTGGTTGGCAACGGATTTCCAGGAGAGAGAGAGAAGAGAGAGCGCGCAGCAGCAGCACGCACACGCGACACGCCAGCTGCATCGGCTCTTGTGAGTGTGGCGAAAGAAGGAGCCCCATCCCCGCGCCTCGCTCGCAGGCATTACCGCTTCGCTAGCGCGCGCAGATAGACAGCCGTCACGCAGCACTGCACAGCTACATCATCACAGCGCGCATCCATCCGCGCTGTGGGCAGATGTCCGTCCGGACTGCCGTGAACGGATGCAGCGATTGCCGCACGCAGCCTGCTGGGCTCCACGACGCGAGCTTCACGCGTTGTTTGCCCTCTGCTGTGCAGCTCCTAGCAGGTCCTGGCCTGTGCACGCCACGTGCAACCCAGGCGCAACTCACGCGCGGGCGCAAGCAGCAGCACCGATGAGCCGGCTTCAGAACAACTGGGCCACCGTGCCCGAAGTCAGCGCCAGGGTGAGCACCTGCTGCGCTTCTCTGCAGGGCAGGAGCAGCACACACACGCTTGCGCCATCGCCACACGCGCATCACCCGCTGATGGACGGAGTCCGCACTCTTTCCACCCTTTCCAGGCACCAGCGACCAAGGCCAAGCCCCAGCCCGAGTCCGAGGAGGACCCTGACGAGGTGTCAGTCCCGGAGGGCCCTCCCTCAGGCTCCCTGGTGTACCGGCGTGGCGCCTCAGCACGCACCTCCCGCACCTCCGCAGGCGCCCTCAGCACCGCTGCCGACCTGTCCAGCAGCGGAGGGGGCATCTTGGGGGGTGCCAGCGGGGCGGGCAGGCCGGGCGCAGGGCCTGGTGCGCCGCCGCCGGCGTATGGCGGTTACGCGGGCGGCGACGGCGCTGGTGGCCGGGCAGCGGGGAGCGTGGGGGCGCTACGCAGCGCACCCAGCGATGACAGGTGCGCTTGCGCCGCGACTTTTGTCACAAGTACCAGCCGGTCTCAGGTCGGCAGGCGTAGCTGCTGCTCACTAGGACAGCCAGCACATGATTTGCTGTGCTCCGTTGCACCCGGTTCTGCTGCACCGTGCAGCCATGACGAGGACGTGCACAGCTCACCCGTAGTGGAGGGTCACGGCGCGTCCCGCCTTGGCTCGGGCGGCAGGGCCAGCAACGCAGCAACGGGCGCCGCGCGGCGGGAGCCGGCCCCACCCCTCTCCGAGCCACCACCACAGCGGCCCGCGCCCGCGCAGCAGCAACGGGGCGCGTTTGGCACGCCCGCCCCGCCGCCCCCACAGCCAGCCCTGGCGCCTGTGGCTCGCCAGCAGGCACCGGCCAGGCGGGGCGGGGGTGGTGGTGGTGGAGGGTGGGGTGAGATGCTGGTGGAGGAAATGGACGACTTGTCCCTTGACGCGCAGGACCTACCCGCTGCTAACCCAATGGGCACTACCTTGAGAGGCGGGGCGGGAGGGGCATCACAGGAACCAAAGGTGAGCGTAGGCTTGAGACGATAATGGCGCAGCAGGAGGACACCAAACCTTGTTTGGCGGACGGCTTTGAGCACATGGCAGCCCTGCTCAGCACCAGGCTGCGGAATGGAGCGCACCACACTGCACATGTTGCGCGTTGCACCGTGGCCTGCAGGGTACGCCCCTGGCCCCGGACCAAGCCCGCCAGCTGTGCGCCCTGCTGTGGGGCACGCATGGGCAGCCGCCCCCCTCCTGGCAGCAGGTGCGAGCCGGCAAGGCCCACGCTCACCTTGCCTCAAGGCATGCATGAGCCGGCAGGGCTGCATGGGGCCCACCGGCAAGGGACAGCCACGTGAGCAGCACACGCGCCAGTCAGCCGCCGGTGACTGTGTGCCTGTGCTGGTTCCCGCACCCACCGCAGGGCTTTTTCTTCAACCCAGCACGTGGGCTGCAGTACGGCCTGGTGCAGACCGAGGGCGGGCCGTGCGGCGTGCTGGCCAGCGTGCAGGCGCTCATCCTCGCCAACCTCAAGCAACCGGTGCGTGGTGGTGCTCATGGTACTGGTTCACACAGCTTCCACTGTCTGCTTGTGAGCTTTACATTTGGTGCAGCCAGGCAAGCAAGTGACCCGCAGACCGCAACCATAGCAGCTGTGTGTGCGTGTGTGCACACTGATGCAGTCTGGCGCCTTCAACCTCGAGCCCAGCGCCTCGGAGCAGCACGAGGCCCTGGCGTGCGCGCTGAGCGACGTGGTGTGGGCGGCGCGCCTGGGGCCCTGCGCCCTGGTTGCGGTGGCCTGGGGCGAGGGCGGGCGGGCCGCCTCCTCACTGGGGCACGACCACATGGTGCGGTCCGTCACGCTGCAGGAGGCAACCTCAAAGGACCAGCTCAAGGTGAGCTAGCTCCCTTTCTAACAGGGGAACGGGGTCAGGGACACCGACTGCGGCAAGTCAGAGCGCGGGCCTCCATCGCCTGCTATGCTCCTCCATCTCCTGTGCCTGCTGTTGAGCTAGGGCAAGTCCTGACAACCTGCCAGGTTGTCCACCATGCCTCACCCTCCTCGGCAGCGTACCAAGTGATGGCAGGTTCACAGAGTTGGCCGGCTGCTGTCTGACCCTGACCGCAGGCCATATTCAAGGCTTCCCTGGGTTGCTACATGGACCGCAGCGGGTGGGGCATCTTGCTGCTGCTCTTCTCAGTGCTGCTGTCCCACGGACTGGGCAATGTGCGGGCTGACATGGACGAGCCCAACAACTCGCTCATGGGCATGCACGGGTACTGCACGCAAGAACTGGTCAACCTGCTCATCACAGGTGTGTGTGTGTG
>QAXK01000825.1:0-12986 GCA_004335735.1 Chlorella sp. KRBP
CAAGCATGTGCTTGTTCATGAGCTTAGCAGGTTGCCGCAGCAATACACGCACCCGCTCAGATGTACACCACACACGCACACACACGCTCGCAACCTGCTAAGCTCATGAACAAGCACATGCTTGCCACACCTACACATCTGCCCTACTGAACACACAGCAAAAGGTCAGGATAACCTCGGAGCATTCCTTTGATCAACCCACAAGACTGCTGCTTTGGTACCGGTCTGTCCAAGTTGAGGTCGTTCACTCCCAGCCACACCCAAGCGGCTGACAGCTACAGGCAAGCACCGACATGAAGGCAATACAGCAATACCTCTACATATGCAGCGACAAGTGATCACGAGCCACAAACAGAGCTGCGGCACCTAGGATCAGGGCGGTTTTGAAGAGCTGCAACACAAAGGCCTGCTGTCTGTGTTGACTGTGCTGCTGCAACAGACACACTGGCAGTGTGGCCGGCAAGGGATAAAAATCATCAAGAGGATGAAACAAACAACCTACGGGCAGATATGCCTGCCCCAAGGTGCACACACACACAATACGTGTCGAAATGTGCCAGAGAGAGCAGGACGCGTTGCAACAACCTGCAGGCACACAAACACCCTTTGCCAGCTGCATTGGGCTTGAGCGGGAACACCAGGACTGAGCAGAGATGGACTAAGCCATAAACATGCTGCCCATGAACATGCTGCCCCTGAACATGTTGACCATGAAGAGACATACTGCCCATGAACATGCTGCCCTTGAACATGTTGATAATGAAGAGACATACTGCCCTTGAACATGCTGCCCATGAAAATGCAGGGCTGTAACATCACAGGCACTGATAGACACACACGGGCTGAGTTCAGCCTCAAATGCTGCCGCTGCACGCTGCTACAAAACACGCACGCTGCCTCGACACACTCTCCTGCAATGCCTGGGCAAGGCGCTCATGCAAGAGACGCTAAGGCACTTGAGTGCTGCTTGAAAGGCGGTCAAGCAATCACAATAAGGGCAGTTTTCTGCTTGCACACACTCGAAACACAGGCCCAAGCTGGCGAGCTCAGCAGCCAGGCACTCAGCAAACCACAGGATGAAGCAGACGAGGTCACACAAGGAAGCAATACGCTGCAAGACTGAAAAAACATCAACATCAGCGCTGCGCTGCGCAGCCAGTTGCTGTTGCAGGACACGTAAAAAGGCGCGTAGTGCATGATACACTCCCAGCACACCATACACGCCCAACCAAAGAGGCGATGCCCTACAATGTTTTGGCCCTGTTGGGCCTAAGCACCCAGTCACGCATTGAGACATCCAGGCCCTCCTTCCAGTGGGGCAACATGGCAGAACCGCGACAACACTCAGCCTCAATGCCTGCTTTCGCAGAGGGATGTTTGAAAGCATCCTGGACAATAGCATGGTACCGTGGTGCCTGCATCCTGATAAATCATCCGCTGCCACTGCAGGTGGCAACTGCAAGCCTGCCGCCGCTGCCTGCAGCATGACACCACCCACCTCCCAGCACATATATGTTGCTGCGGCCCACTCTCCATACACACCAAGGATGGTCCTGGTGAAGCATCCGCAATGGTACACACGACAACACCATACAGCGCAACCTGCAACAGCCAGATCACCAGCAGCCACGCCAACACTCCTACGCTGTGCAAGCCCTCTCAAGCGATCATGGTCCATGCAGTGCCAGAAACCACTGCTGCAGTCCGCGGCCCGCGCGCGGGCCTCCAAGGTCCACGCTGGCCCCCATAGTGTGAGTCACGCAGTGCCCCGTCCTACTCCAAATCCCTACTCAAAACCCCACTGAGGTTCAACAGCCCTGCCTCAAGTACACCAGCACAGTAACCACGCACAACCCGCCCCTCCCTGCTCAAGCCCCCATCGGGTCCAAGTCACACAGCCCGCCTCGATCTCAGCTGCCTGTCTCCACCTGCACACAACCTGCAGCCGATGCGTAAGCCCTCCCCTGCTGTCGCCCCCATTAGCAGTGAGGCTTGCCTCCAGTGCTGCACCTCCCCTGCCTCTGGCCCTGCCCTGCTCACGCCCCCACCAGGTCCACATCATACAGTCCTGCCAGCTGGTTGATCTTGATGACTGCCATCATCTGGGGCAGCATCAGCAGCACGCCCTGGATCGTGATGCTGGTCGACAGCTCAGCGCCAAAGCCGTACTGCTGGCACACCAGGAAGGCGAGGGGAGCCAGGGGACAGGAGGCCAGCAGCACCAGCGACAGGCCGTACGCGCCCCGGATGTTGCACAGCAGGGTGAGGCCCACCATGAGGGCGGGCAGCAGCGTCAGCTTCAGCACTAGGATGGACAGCACCTGCGGGACGACCAGATGCGCAACATCATAGAGTGGGTTGCATGACGAGGGTGATGGGTCTGAAAACACTAAATGGACTTTGTCTTGAGTATGGCCACATGCGGGATGTGATGTAGCGCTCTATGGCTTGGCGCGACCAGCAGGCCAGTGACTGGTACCTCTTGAAGAGTTGCAGGCACCAGGCAATTGGTTTGTATGATGCAGGCCATGCCCATCACGAAGCTACGCAATAAGGCAAGCCAGGCGCCACGCAGCCATTAGCACACCACGCACCTGCAGTTGTCCCATCAAGCCTCCTTGCCACACGTTCTTGCCGCACATCCACACACCATTGGCAAACCTGCAGCCAGCATGCGGGCGGCAGCATCCATGTAAGTACATGCACAGCCTGGCCGGGCACAACCGTGGCTTGGCATGCGCTGCAATGGGACTTTCCAAGTCTTGGGGTGCAGCAGGCGGTGATGCCTCGGCCTGGTGAAGGTGCCAGATCACATGTTCTCCAGCATGCTTTGCGACAGCCCAATGTGCCATGACAGCCCGGTGTGCCCTGTCGAAGCCAACTTGCTCAAGTGCGGGATTAGACCTATAACGCACTACCCCATTCCCTTGCAGGACTAGATGCAGGCGTCACTTACAGCAGTGTTGGGATGCAGGCGGCAGAGAACCAGGACAGCACCCCGTCCACAAAGCCCAGTGCAGGGATGGCTGCTGGGGACTGTGGGTCCAGGTACTTACGGGCCCCTGATACCGACAGGGCGATGGCCAGCACATTCAGCCACAGGTGCAGGCTCTGCAGTACATCGCAGGCGGTACACAGCAGGCGGTACACAGCAGGCGGTACACTGCAGGCGGTACACTGCAGTTGGCACACAGCTTGCAGACTTTCCCATCACCACCTCGATGTGATCCCGTGGCAAGGAGGCATGCACTGCCTCCTGCAACAGCACATGGTGTGGGAGAACAGCACAGCAGAACACCAGAGGGCAGCACTGCTACCCACCCGAAGACACCTGCGTACACAGTTCACAGACTACAAAGCAGCATGCCCACAAGGCACCCAGTCAGATTGCAAGGCACAACCCACCCACCGAATGTGCCTCGCATCGCCCAAGCATTCAGTCCCCGCACACCCACCTGCATCTGGTTCCAGACGATGTGGCAAAGCAGCGGGTGCCGCTGCACAAACCGCCTGTAGATGCTCAGCTTCTGCTGCGTCTGCTGCTTCTGCTGCTGCTGCGCCTGAACACCAGCCCCGCCTGCATTGCTGGCCCGAGCTGCCCTGCCCAGTTTGCTTGCGCCCTTGGCTGCAGCCGCCCTGCCACCATCACCAGAGCTGCTGCTGTTGATTGCCCCGCATGGCAGCAGCAGGTTGGTCCTGCTGCTGATGCGCGCCGTGTCGCTGTTGAAGCGGCCGCAGCTGTCGTCGCGACCCATCGTATGCAGGCTGATGGCGCTGCTGCTGCTCGGCAGCTGGGCAGACCAGTGACTGCTGCCACCAACCACACCTGCTGCTGATGCTGCGGGCGCTGACGGAGCTTGAATCGTCCCCTGCTGCTGTTGGTGTTGGTGTTGTTGTTGTGCATGGTGCTTGCCGCTGTCTGCTGCCACCATGGTTTCACACATAAAGTGCAACTCCACTGCACTGTCAGCTGCTGGCTGCTGTCCTGCCCAGCCAGGCAACCGACTCTGCTTGCCGGCCACAGCCCCTGCTGCTGCTGACGGTGCCGCTGCTGCGGGCACGGCCGTGGGGACGAAACCACGAGTCACCCTGCCCGACGCACCGCCGCTGCTGCTGTTGGCCCCGATGCTGCTGCTACTGCTGCGGCGGCTGCCGTTGCTGCTACTAGGCCCGACCACGGCACCTGCTGCTGCATAGCTGCTGCTGGCCGCTGTGCTGTCAGCTTGTGGAGACGTGGGCTGTGAAGCGGTGGCCATGTGGGAGGGGCAGCAGCTCAGGGGCTCGTCAGAATGCTCCTCCATCAAAGGGATGCTCATCTGGCACAAGGGGTCCTGCCCGCCCGGCTGGCGCCTGAGGGATGACGCCAGCGGCTTTCCAGACACGGCTCTCTTGAGGGGCGCGGCGGCCTTTGTGAGGCTCGCTGCTGTGTGCAGGGACACCGCATGGGCCAGGGCCCTGGGAGAGGCCACAGCGGCAGCTGCAGCAGCGGCGACGCCCGCGCCTGCGGCACTGAGGCCCCTGGACAGCCTCCTGGTGAGGCTGCTGAGGCCCATTGTGGACGGCCTGTGCGCCTGCTGCTGCTGCTGCTGCTCCTCGGCCTGCTTGGCGCTGGCAGCTGCAGCAGCAAAAGGGGTGTACAAGCTGTCGCAGGAGTCCTTGGCACGTTTGAGGCCCCCCGGCTGCTGCTTGGACGGCCGCCCGGCCCTCCACCACTCGTGGCCGGGCGCTGCGGCGCTGCCTCCGTTGCTGCTGCTGTTATTGCTGAAGCTGGCGTCTCTGCTGTGTGTGGCGCTGGGGGCGCTGCCGCCCCTAAAGCAGTGGTGCTCTGCTGCCTCATCGTCCGTATCGTCACCCGACTCCACACACACCTGCAGGTATGCGCCAGCACCCAAGACGTATGACTTCGTAACGCAGCCACCAGTCAAGGCTCGAGAGGCACAAGTGCTGGAACATGTAACTCCCAAGCAATTGCCCCTCTCTTGCTTGGCTGGGCTGCTTCCTGCTGTTTCACAGTGTGCCAATGCCTGCTGTGTCAGGGGCAGCGCAGGGCAGCGCAACAGCAAGAAGGTGCGGCCCAGGACTGACTGGCGCACATCTGTGCCTCACCTGTGCAAGGTCAGCAAGGGGGTGTTGTGCTGCTGCTGCTGCTGCCACCGCTGCATTTGTGGCGTGCTCTGGGAGCAGTGCATAGGGGCTGGGTTTGCTGGGCTGATACAGCTCATTGCTCCAGTAGCAGTACCTGTCATCAACACACACGCTTGATGAGCAATCCAGTTGAACACGTGAGCTGTCAACAGCTGAACACCTTGCTGCAAATGGTGTCCAGATGATATGGCATACAGTGTAGCAACAAGGTCTCCATAATTCCAAAGACAGCTGTGCCATGCACACCATGCCACAACCCAAGCAACCACAAAAGTCCACACAATGCAAAAGCCCACACAATGCAACAGCTGAGAGCCAAGCGCAAGAGCCCAGCACGTCCAAACAGAACACAGCGCACACACCTGAACTCGTGAGGGAACTCAGTAGCTGGCAAGGCCAGTTGCTGGTCCCTGTCTGTGTCCTGCAGCTGATCGCCTGTGTGCAGGTCGCCTTTGCTGCTGGTGTTGCTGGCTGCTGTGCTGACCTGCTTGGCTTCCTGCAGCTACAGACACAAAAACACTAGTGAGACAAGGGTTCCTGCAGGCGGCCAAGCCTAAAAGTGCAGGTGATCAAGCATTGCAAGGTGTAGTGAAGACTCTGCTGCAAACTGCAGATGATAACAAAGGGATGACAGGTCTTCATGGCGAAGTTTGTTGCTGCAGACCCTTGTACTGCCACCATCGTCTGCTGCCATCGCGTCTGCTGCCGCCACTTTCATACGCCAACAGCCGTGCATGTCATGCACTCACCGTCTGCTGCCACTTGTAGTACTCGAAGCAGCAGATCGTGACTGGCAGCAATTGGATGAAGAACAGAACCCCTGCAAAGACAAAACACAAGGCTTGGATGACATTCACTCTTTCGCTGCTAACGGAGGGACTACAGTCCATATAGCAGGAGGCACGTGAGGACTTTGATTGATCAATACTGCTGCGGGCAGCTGCGATGTACCTACCCAGAAGCATGGACAGGACTGCACTTTGCTGGCCGACTGTTGCAATCAGCACAGGCCAGCCGATGCAGCCTGTGTTGTTGGTTGTGAGCAGCAGGCAGTTCAGTCCCAGCTGCAGAACGTTGCTGCGCTGGCCACGCAGCTTGTAGTAGATGTAGCAGCCGACATGAATGATGAAGACCCACAACACAAACACGCCAAGAGCCCTACAGCAGCAGCCACAACAATGTTGTGTTTACAGCCATATACTATAACGGCACAGAGGGGCGACAGCCAGGCAATATCAAGTATTAGAGTGAGACTCTTTACACGTGCGCTGCTGTGATGCAAAACCAGTCGTTTCAACGTGATGCAAAGCCAGCTGCTGACAGGGACGCCAGCCAAGGTCTTGTCATGCTTGTGCACATTGCTGACTCACTTCCAGGCTTGGCCGTCTCGCAGGTCGGTCTTCACGCCAAGTAGATGTATAATGAAGGCGGGATACGCCGCTGCAGCAGCACAGTATGAACGACAGGAGGTTGAGCTGGCATACTGCAGCTGAGGCGATCACATCCACAGGAGCTGCTGTGTCATCAGCACACCATACCTTTCATGGCAAACAAATTGACATTCCGTGACATAACCTCTGGGTCCACCAGTCGCAGCCTGGCACATAGCCAGCCCCCAAAGATGGAAAGCAGGATTTGCAGCCCTGCACACAGTCACAACAGCAGGTGGCAAGGTGTGGTGTGTGACTGTGTCCACGATAGGAAACGCGACCCGTCACAATACACGGTATAATGCGATGGTTTGAGTCATATCCTGATTGTCGTCGTGCCTGTTGCTCGTCAGCAGCCAAGCGAAACTAGATACCATCCCGCTCAATTGGCCTGCACTCACCGGCATTGAGGACACCCTGAAACAACCATGCCATTATTACAAGCTGTCTAAAGAGTGCCTTGCTGACCGCATACGCCCGGTTCGTGTTGATCACGCAAGCCGTGTGTTTTCGAGGCTGGAAGGAGATATAAGTGCTGTAGGACAGATATAACAATGCCAAAGATTTATCACAGCATACATAATATCTATCAATCTTTATCACTTGGCTGCTACATGCTAGTGACTTTCGGAAGACCTAGTCAGGGTTGAGGCAACTTGACGCTTTGCTTCCTATGATATTCCCAGTTGTGTCGGAGGGCGAGCAACGCTTTAAGATGCCTAAAAACGTCTCTTTTAACGGGATTCACCACACTACTGGCCATTCGCATGGGCTGATCTGACCAGCCCATGAACTCACAGGCGTGTGAGCAACACAGCCCCAGTTATCAGGAGTGATCTGTTGCGCTGATGTCAAAAAATGACTATCCATTGCACGACTCACGCAGTTCATGGCACATACCGCTGTCTGTTGGTGCATTTATGCAACCATATTGTTCACCCTGCTTCAACAACACAGACTTGTGCCACACATTCGTGTGACTGGACACCTCGAGCATGCATGCACCACACAATCAAAAACCAACTGTGCCACATGCGGCACCATACAGATAGAACACCCTCAGACGTTTGTAGCTACAGTCTTGCAGCATGCAAGCCGCTGCCCTCCCGTACATCCTATGTGCCCCAGCCGGTGATTTTTCCAGGTGGACGTCAATCAGCCACAATTGTCCCCAAAACCCTGGTTGCTGATCATGCTGTGCCTCCACAATGAACCATGTGTTGGGGCCACATAATGCTGTTATGCTTGCCGCCTTTGCAGCAACACTGACAATTTGGTGCCTTGCCGAGGATACTGCAGCCCAGCTGGCTGCACATGTGCTGCTGGGGTAGGTTGCAGCTGGAGCGTCTGGCCTGGCTGCTCAGTGCATCACCCTACAGAGCAGAACTGATGGCGTGCAACAAGCATGCACATGCCTGTGGTTTCGGCACAAGTTGGTTTGCTACTGCGTTGGCGATCAGCTGCTGCTGGGAACCAGCTCCTGTGTGTACTGCTCACACGGGCATTGCAATACCAACATGTACTGTACCCCGTGTACAATGGTCATCACGTGCCTGTCTATGACTCCTGACCTGCTGCTGTGGCCATGCTGTGCAGTGCAATGGGGATGGCCACACTCCTGGAAGGAGGCTGGTTGGTGGTGACTGCACGTGAGTGTCACCCCCCATCTCCTGCATTGGACCGCAGGCCTGCAGCAAATGAAACAAATCAAAGTTGTGAGGCCTACAACCTCAGGTTCTGCAGTGAGCAGCATGACAGCAGAGTCAGCAGCCAAGCACGCTGGGTGTAGAGACCGTGACAGTTCAACAGCACACAGTGTGTCTGCAAAGGCCTGATGCAGCCCAAAGGTGGCATTCTTCAGCCTCACTGGATTGTGTTTTGCAGGCCGAGGACTTTATGTGGGGTTCCTGTCGATGGTTGGCAACAAATGTGGCATGCATGTGTGGGCCATCGCTGCTGAAATCACCCTACCCAAGAGCCTTAGCTACGGTTACCACCTGCTGCGCTGCCGCTGCAGGCTCCCATCCGCAGCGACGAATGCTGCGTGTGTGAAAGGGGTGTGCCAGGACTTGCCCTTCACTGAACCGGACCCCACGACTGGCTCCACAAGTTACCAAGCTTGTCTCTGCCCATGCCGACAAGGGACGTCCTGCAGGTAAGGAGTGGCCAACACTTGCACATGCAACTGCTGTTCTTGTGTGGCTGGCGTCGCAGTAACGGGATGCAAGGGATTTTGAAGCAGGCAGGGAACTGAAGCAGGCAGGGAACTGAAGCAGGCAGGGAACTGAAGCAGGCAGGGCCCAGCTTCCGTCAGGACGTGCGTGTGTAGAGTCACGCAAACCCAAGCTACCTACCATCTGTGCGCTGGTCTGCCTCTCATCACCCCTTGCTCACCCTCTTGACACCTTACTGGCATATTCAAACATGGCTGTGTCATGCTGTGCCTGTCAGGCGACCCAACGCAGTGACCATGTGGCTCATGTGCCGTCTCCAAGGCCTGCCCAGAAGACTGGTTCTGCCCGCCACTGGATGACTTCAGCCCCGCAGGAACCATGTGCAGGTAAGGGGACTCGGCGCAGCCACTCAGGGAAATCTCACTGGCCTGCAGGGTACTACTGCAGGGTTACCCCCTGGGTGTAGGGGAATGCTAATTGGGGACGCTCGTGCGGGGGGACTAGGTGTTGGGGAATGCTGCTTGGGCGCACTTCTGTAGGAGCAGTCTTGCGGGCCCCAGGGGGACTTGATGTGGCGCAGTGATGCTTGGGGCCACCCACATAGCCCTTCATGCAGGGGCAGGTGTGCCAGAGGTGTCCATGCATGAGTGTGGCATGGTTGCTGGGTGTGGCATCCTGATGGGTGGTTTGTACGCCCATTCATGCTTGGGCCGCTCGGCCCATGCGTAGCAAGCCCTGCAGCAAAAGCCCGACCCTTGCAGTGTGCATGTGTTGACGAGTGAACCAGCTCAAAGGTAGCCGCAACCCATGTGGTGCTTGTCACACACTACAAGGGTCCAGGTTGAAGGTACGCCGTACCCACTGAAACCTGTGGCCTCTGCATCACAAACCCACTTGAAACATGGCTGCTGTGCCTGCAGGAGGGCATCCTCTGCATGTGAGTATGACAGCACCTGCAATGGCGAGAGCGGATCATGCCACCGCCACTACAAACCCAATGGAGAGGAATGCCTGTAGTAAGTGCCAATGGCTGCTCTGTGCTGTGCACGTTGCAAGCTGTCTCTGTCCTGTCATCAGTGGCGGAACCTGGCTCTGCCAGCTGCTTGTTGGCAGTATTGCAAGCTGGGGGATGGTACAGTGGCGGAGAGCCGTGAAGGTGCAGACATGCATGTCTTTTGCCACATCTGGTGATGTTGACTGAATGCTGGCACACTAAGTTGGGGAGCGAAATAGTGGTTCTAGCGTGAGCGTGTACCCCGCAGTATGCATTGCTACAACGAAACGTGGGTGGTCTGTGGTTACATAGCTCTGCAGTGCTCACAAGCGCTCCTGCCGTGTGCCCTGCAGCGATGAGGTGGACGAGCACGTGTTCTGGCCTCACGCAGACGCGGCAGCCAACGTCCAGCACTACAAGGGTCGTGACGTCAGCGAGTACGAGCACGACCCATACGGCAAGCGCTGGCCGATGTGCTTCGGCGTGTGCGCTGGTGGCAAGTGCAAGCTCGACAAGTCAAAGCCTGGCTGCTGCTACAGCAACCGTGGCAAACATGGGAACGGTTACGGGCGGGATGCACAGTCCGCGGGCGAGACCGCAACCATCGCGTATGTGCCAGAGAATCTGTTGTGCTGGGAGGGGGACATGAGGTACTAGCTGATGCAACGGACATGCGGTCTGTTGTTGACTCGCGCATGGTTTGGTGTGTACTGTGTCAGTACATCCAATGTACGTCGCCCAACGGATGAAAGGCTGTGCTTGTGCTGTGACCAACAGTACTTGCCATGTTGCTGAATTGTGTGTTGCAGATGGAGGCAAAGTGCTTCTCAAGTAGCTGTCGTCAGGGACACTGATGTAGTTTTGCACTTGTGCTCTTGACTTGTCCGACTGATGATGGCACATAAGTGGCGATGCATTGCTGCAGTGCCATGTGTTTGATGTTGATGGTGAGGCAGAGCACGTCATGTCACATGTATAGTGTACCTACGGCTGTTGCAAGGCAGCAGAGCATGTGGACCTTGCATGTTGCCATACATGTGTGGGCCATTTGTGTCGCTGTGCATGGCGTGCGCACATCAGCCAACAACTTGCATGGCCATTGGAGTGGGCGTTTCAAGGTATGGCTTCGGGGGTTGATGCTTCCAAAGCGTACCTGTGTTCGGTGTATCGCTTTTGGGGGCAGCGACTCAGCTTGGCACATGTTGACGGGTGATGTGGCAGCATGTTGGGCGCAAGACGCTGTGAGGTGGGGCTGGCGCTGGGGGCTGCTGTGCGTACATCACCCTACATGGCACGCGCTGATCACAGGGCTCACGTATTTGACGTACGCATAATCTCCTTCCTGGTCGCTGCCAGTGACACAGAGTGTACAACAATGGTACGCCCTCGGGTCCTTATTGACTAGAGAGGCTTGTCAGTGAGGGCAGCTGCCAGTTCTTTCAGTGGAGGAGGTCACCGTCTGTTACTCAGGCTCCCTGACCACCTCTGCAGTGTTGCTGTATGAGTTGCACATGTATGCATGGATTGTGCATGGGGTGTGCATGGATTGCACATGTGTGCATGCAGTGCACATGTGTTCAGACAGGCTTCCTGCGGGTGCTCGGGTCTTCAAGTTGTTCAGATATGTCGCATCCCAAGGGATGTGGGGTGCTGATAGGCTGGTGGCGGGATGTCAGTCACTCTCTAGCCACTGTACACAACGGCTTCTGTTGTAGGCTTGGAGTCAGGGCTCTCAGCATGCCGCAGCAACTCAGTGTTTTTTTTCAGTGTGGGCAGCACACGCTGCAGACCGAGTTGGAGAGGGCCATGCCGAGCCTGGCATGGATCTGAAAAGGGGAAGCTTGGTGTATGTGGCATCATGTGGCACCGGGTACACATATGGTGGTGAGGCTTGAGCCTGTCACAAGCATGGCTGTGACACAGCTTCTGCGGCAGAGTGTGACATGTGTTGCACTTGTTTCAGGCCGGGTGGTTGGCAGCTGCCATGTGCACAGCCATACTTTGTTCCCCCAGGAAGCCTGCGAGCGGGTGCTGAGGGCAGAGTGAACCGTTCACTGTGTGCAACTAGGTATCTGTGGGGCCGTTTCTGCCACACACTGGCAGTGCATACAGGGCGTTGGGAGTGCCTGTGCTGTGCTGTGCTGGTAGAAAGTCATCACAGTATTTGTCTGACTTGTTCAGTAGTGTATACGTTGTGTAGATTGAGTTGTCGCCTCCATCTGTGGCTTACTATTGTGCAGATGAGCCAAAGTCAGTTGGTCGCCATGCTGGGTTTGGTTTAATGTATGCAAGCTGGCTGTTCAGGCTGCGTGTCTGAGTGTAGGTGGGTGATGCAGTCGCGGTGTGGCATGGGGCTGACGAGTCCTGGTAGGTTCCCGGCACTGTGTGTTGCTCGCCAACATGTGCACACTGCTTGCAGACCTGGCTTGCTTTCTGAGTAGTGAGCACTTTCCGAGCCTGTATGCCTGCATGCAGAGGCTGCTCCAGGTTTACTTTAGGCAGGCAGGGAGGGAAGGAGGGAGTGCAGGCATATCATGCACACACACTGCTGAGTCTTGAGCGTGTGTGTGTGTGTGTGCATGCCTGCCTGCATGCTGTCCATTCAGACATTCCGTGCAATGTGCATGTGCAATGCAGCATATGCATGCGCAAGGCGTAGGTATGCTGCAGGTCAAGAAGCCTTGCAGCAATTGCGGCTGTTGCACAAGCCTTGTAACAAGCGCACTGGTATTACAAGTGTCGACCAATTAGTAGATAAGTCACACATCAACAGCAATGCACAGGTCACACATGGCATGGCTTGCCAGCCAAGCTACACCCAGCTGCTGCATTGCCCGGGCACGCAGTAGGCTCGACAGGCGCAGACCAAGGCCACTGGCTCCTCAACATAGCAGTAAGCCAAAACCAGCCAGCCACCCTGCCAGGAAGCCGACCAGTCAACCCATCATTCAGTCAGCCAGAGAGCCCGGGGGCATATCTCAGTCAGACTGTACAGGCGGGCTGTGACCCTGTTTTCCGTGCAAAGCACCTGTTGCTGTCGCCATGTGTGATGGCTGTCCATCTGGCTTTGCATGGCCAGGGAGTGGCAGGTGGCTTCGGTGCCTGACCTGCATTTTCAGTGTCCTGGCATACAGCCACTACAGTAGCATCGCGAGCCGCGCCGGCAACGCCAGCAGCAGTTCAGAAAACAGCAGCAGCAGTGCAGAAAACAGCAGCAGCAGCAGCAGCAGCAGCAGCAGCAGA